>JAPFFP010090889.1:0-20958 GCA_026153255.1 Solanum medicagineum
ACCTCTCCCCATCCCCCAACCCTCCCCGCTCCCCCTTCTCAATACTAAAAAAAATTAAAATTTATTTTTTAAAAAAATGTTAATTTTGAAAAATTCAATTTTTTCACTACTCCGCTCGGCCCCACGCTCGCCAACCTCCTAGCTGCCTACCCCACCCTCAAAAAAAATTTAAATATTTATTTTTAAAAAATACTTTAAATTATAAAAATATTTTCATGTCAGAAATTATTTTTCTGCAAATTGTTATCTACTCTCTAGCTAAATATAAAAGTTTTTTTCTAAAACCTATTTCTATTCAGTAACCAAACAATAAAAAATATTTTTCGAAAATATTTTCACTCACCAACCAAACATGAGAAAATGAGTTAGAAATCAACTCATTTTCTTGAAAAACATTTTCCTACATTTTCCATGAAAAATATTTTCGTCCATGCCAAACACACCCCATGGGTTTATATTGTTTCCCTAAATGGGCTTTTACTAGTGGATCTATCTAGGCAAGTAACCCATTAAGTGCGGCAAGCTCAGTTTACCTTGGCAAGTAGACCACTCCTTTATTCGGTGTGGAGTGAACATCGGGATTCAAGTAGTAGCTCGCTTGGTCTTATATGTCGGTTAGAGTCTCCTCCCACATATGTATGATATATTGTGCAAGTTTGATTATCTTCATGCATGTTTTAGTTAAAGCATTGATTATATGTCATATTCAGCTTATGTCTATTGATTATGATTATGCATCTTGATTATTATGACTTATAATCCTTGTTGCATTGCACCCCACATACTTAGTACATTCCAAGTACTAACGCATATTTTTGCCTGTATTATCTCACCATGTAGGGACCAGAGCTCCTATTCAATCTCCCCCTCCATGTGGTTAGTCAGATCGTTGAAGATTGCTATTGGTGAGTGCTCTACTCTGGGGACAACATCCTCTTTACTTTCATGCTTTTGTTGAGACTAATATATTTAGACTTTCTTTCATCTTTTGAGGGTGATCCTGAGAGATTTCTTGGCCCCCGTTCCACTCATACTAGAGGTGTTGTTGGATATGGATGTTTTGTATTGAGCTTGACTCTTATTATTTGTATGCATGGTAAAGGTTTCCCTTAGTCCCATTTCCTTTAGATACAATATGATATGTGCTACTTTCTCTTTCACATTTCCGCTAAACTAAGGATGTTCCATGTATGCTTAAGAAGCTCGTTTGGGGACTCCCTTTGGGTCCCCATTCTCCATGTGGCATCTAGGCCCTAGTATTGGGTCGTGACTAGTTGATGATATCTTGGTGGAGATCTTTTGCCGTGCCTTGATGAGAATAGTCAGGCTTGCGCTGACACTATCATGGTGGTCATGTTCTCGGATCAGCTCTTTGCAAGGATCGCAGAGCAAATGGAAAGAGTGGTCAAGACTAATTGTGCATGGGGCAGAGAGACAGAACATCCACCAAAAGGTCATGCGATGTCAGTGTTGGTCCATAGAAAGCAAAGATCAACGAAGAAATCATGCAACAACTTGCCCAAATTTGCACAAGTATGGAGGTAATGATGAAGCAGAACCAAGAGCGAGTCGATGCAGTAGTTGATCAATCTACACGTGCACCCATGTATGATGAACCTTATTTTCATGGGTATGTGTGACTTGGTATTGATTAAACGAGGGTTTTCGGACCAACGACCAAGGGTCTAATTCAGACTATTAACGCCAAGGTCAAGGATACCATGGTCAAAACTTCAACAGAGATGGAACTTGCAAGGACAACCATGGAGGATATTATGACAGGAACAGGGGTTCAGAGAGAGATGCAAATTGGGGTCATAGAGAAGGCTTCAGAAATGGTCCTTATGTGCCACCACATAACCGCGACGCAGGTGCAAGTAGTTCCAGAATTGAGGAGATGTTTGATCGCCTGTTGAAGAAACTTGAGACACATGATAAGACTCTGAGGGGCATGATATTTTAGATTTCTAGTATAAATACAAAAATTGAGTCTCACTCTATGGCTATCAAATAGCTTGAACAACAGTTTGGTCAAGTGTAGACTAAACTTAATCAGTGTCAGAGGGGTACACTACCTAATAACACAATTCAGAATCCTAAAAATGAAGGGTAGTGTCTGAAAGTTACTACTCGGTGTGGCAAGAGCACCATTGATCCTCTTATGCCAGTTGATGAGGAATATGTTTGAGAGGAGATGGTTGTGGCCAAAGGTGCGGAGATAGGAGATGATTGTGGCAAGCATGGGGTGAGTGAAGCTGCTGATGCACCACAGAAGTTGAAGCCCATTCCTAGGCCTCCTCCTCCCTTCCCTCAAATAATCAAAAAAGGGAGGAGGAAGGCAAATTCAAGCACTTTTTCTCCATGCTTAAACAACTCTTGATCAACATACCTCTCATTGAGGAATTGGAGAAGATGCCAGGATATGCTAAGTACATGAAGGACCTGGTCACTAAAAGCACACTGTTAGTCAGGAGCACTCCCCACAGCTTCAACATTGTAGTGTTATTGCTATGAGGTCCTTAGCTTAGAATTGAGAAGATCCTGGTGCTTTCACAATACCTTGTAACATTGGAGATGTAGAGTTCATAGGGGCACTATGTGATCTAGGAGCTAGCATCAACTGATGCCCCTTGTGGTCTATAAGAAGCTTGGATTGAGAGCTCTTGCTCAAATGAGCATGCGGTTGTTGATGGCCGAACGTACAGTGAAAAAGCCTGTAGGGATACTATATGATGTGCTAGTCAAAGTCAAAAAGTTCATCTTCCCATCCTAGATAGCAAAATCGACTTTGACATCCCAATCATCTTGGGAAGGCCGTTCCTAAACACTGGGCGAGCACTAGTGGATACGAAAGCCGACCAACTCAAGTTTTAGATTGAACAGAGGTCATCTTCAATATCTGTCGGTACATGAAGCATCCTGATGATTTGAAGAATGATATCTCAGAAATTGGTAATGTCTGAGTAACCAATTTGTCCAAGTCATCTGCGACAATATATCATGCGCTACTTGGGAGGTAACCCAAGGTTTTTGATGTAATAGTATAGTTGTAGGTTTATTTTTAGTTTTTTGACTCATAAGTAGTTTACTTTCTTGTACTTTGATTGTAATTTTGGATATTGGGCTAGTTGCATATAGGGTGACAGTGTGTTCTATGAAGAATATGCAGGTACAGGGCTAAGTTAGCCATTTTTTTGGCTAAGAAGAGCATGGAAGAGTCTCTACGACTAGTTCTATGGGCCGTAAAATATTTTACGACTCGTACACCATCTCGTAGAGAATTGTAGTAAGTAAAAAGTTGTGCACTCAAGTCCATGATCCAACTTTGCGGTTCATAGATAAATCTACGAGTTGTAAAAGGGGCTCGTTAACCCTAGGTAAATTTCCTAAAATTTTTCTAAGTGCTGAGGTTTCTACGACCAACTCTACGAGCTGTAGATCCCTTTACGACTCATAGACTGGTCCATGAAAGACAGTCCTAAAATCTATGATTTGGATGTTCTACAAAACCATGATTTATGAGCCATAAAAAACTCTAGACTCGTAATCGGGGTTTCATAGAGTCCAGGCCCATTAACTTTTAGTTGAACCAGTCAAAGTATAAATAATGGAGTCAAATTATGTTGACCCCATTTCTAATATAATTTACAAAACAACCCGGCCAACCCCTCGCCTCGTAACTCCAACCACCGACAATAGCCATACACTTATTTCGACGAATTTCTTGCAACCTTAGATTTAATGCCTCTTCACCTCCTTCATCTTCTACAACTTAATCACGCATCTTGGTAAATTTTTGGCTAACCTTAAAACCTTAACTTGCCTTGGCTTACATTGAATTGGAAAATGTGTTGGGAATAGTAGTTTAGATACATAACCTATTTTTGAAATTGATATGTGACCATTGAATTTGGGTTGCCCATTTTTAAAGATTTGTCTAAGTCTCGAATTGGGCATTGTCACCTCAATTGTATGATTGAGTAGTTTTTTTGGTTCCTATTGATTCACCCACTATGCATGATGAGTTGATTTTGTGTGTGAATTAGTGGGTGATGACATGGGTGCGTAATCTTGTTGAAATTGATCATAGGTGGTCAGAATAGTGGAGAAACATGCTTAATCACTTTTGATAGGGTATATGTGTATAACATGTTGGGGGTATTGGTTGTTGAATGAAAATCATATCGGTGTGTGCATTTTTGATTCAATGCTAGTAGAATACATGTTGAAAAAGTCAAATAAGGTCCATTATGATGGGCTTAGAAACTCAGGTGACTGAGTTTTCTTGACGCCCATGGATCATTCCATGAGTCGTAATTGCCCCTCATGCAAGATTCTAGAAACTTAAAGTTTCTGAGTATCCATCACACGAGATTCCTACGGGTCGTAGATCACATTATAGCTCATAGACAGGCCTCGTAGATCCTTGCCTCGAACAGATTCACCTACTGGAATTCTCTACGACTTAGTCTATGACTCGTAAACCATTTTACAAGTCATACCTGGTCTCTAGACTTTTCCAATGACAAAAATTATTTGGACCACTATTTTACAAAAGCTCTTTATGGCTCATGGTGCCAACTACGACTGTGAAGATGCTTTCATAGCACCCTTCTGCAACTTAATTCGAATTATTTTTGCATTTAAATTTTTGATTTGTGAGGCTAGCCAAGGTGCATAAATGTTCATATTACAAGTACTATGGCCCCCAAAAACCAAATACGATGATATCCTAGCCTTATGGAGGAGGCTCAGAGATGAGTCTTCGGATGATGAGCAAGTCCCTACTCCGAGCGGATCAGTAGAGAAGCTGAGCGTCAGCTCAGACCTGGAGGCTGCCAAACCACAGACTAGAGCTTCTACCAGAGTAGGGCAGACTCAGGCTCTCATCATACGCACTTCGCAGTCTAATGAGGGAGGCTACGATGGGAGTGATTCTATCAAATGACTCCATTCAGAGAGGAGTCCAACTCTGAGAGAGGCTCTGAGGATGGCTCAGAGATAGAGTCCTCCGCGATACCCTAATCATTATCATCTCCACCCAATGCTCGTACTAGTCGATGGTGTGTCACGGGTATACTTGATATCTATATAGAGGGCCAGCAGTAGAAAGAGTGGGGCAAGCAAGCTAGCTCAATTTATGAGGATCCCTGAGGCATCTCTAATAGACTTGACAGTGTCATTGGTCTTTAGGACATGATGATTCGCTACGGGTTTCAGTGGCTCATACACTCTCTTGGATGATACTCCCCAACTATAGTGAGGGATTTCTGTGCTTCATATGCGACCAGTATTCATAGCACTCTTCCTAAGGGGAAGAAGCCCCTCGCTCAGCCCAAACTGATCGAGATGAGATTGAGGGGCTGGTAGGTGGATATATCGAAGACCACCATCTACTAGATGCTGTTTGGACCAGAGTTCCCTACCCCTAGATCCACCACAAAGTTCAACTACAGGGTGGGGCAGATGAGAGATCCCCTAGTTTTGAGAAAACCAGAGCGATGAGCTAGCTTGATGAAATGGGTGGCTGCTGTATTACTTAGCAAGGTCCAGAACCTTCCTGGATCACTACACACTCGGAGTCTATTATAAAGTCTTCATTCAGTTTCCCCACTAAGTTTTGGTAGGCGATTGTTTGTTTATGCACCCAGCCTACACTTGCTGATAGTACGTTGACGCCAGAGCGTGTGGCATCAGTTGCCATCATCGTAGCTGGTTATGATATTGATTGGGATAACCTTATAGCCGAGTTGATCAATGAGGCTATCTTGAAGAGGTCTACCTCCATCCAATTACCTTGATTTATATACATGCTTTTCTAAAGTTGAGGGTGAAGCGTTTGCACTAGCTGGACCAGTTGATTGAGTCCCAACGTACATTGGATCCTAGACTGATCAAGGCTAAAGAGAACCGGTGGCACTCTAGCAAGCACAACCTCCTCTTGTGCTTGAGATGTTCTCCCCAAAGCTATTGCCTGAGGGTCTACAGAGTACCACTGCCACTGCTGCTACTATTGAGGAGAGGCCCTCGCAGCCCGAGGCAAATGAGGAGAGGGGTCCCACCACTTCTACTCTTGTACCACATGCCACATCATCACAGTCTACTCCCACGGGCATGGTTTATGTGTCAGCCATATCTACACAGGCCATCGCGCAGAGGTTATCTCATGCTGAGTCGCAGTTGACTCAGCTTGTTCAGCAGATTAGGCCATGGGTCCGCCAGGCCTTTGCAGACTCGGCGGTCGCATGTAGGCATTTAGTGTTGCTACTATTCAGGACCATCGCGCTACTGTGGATACTCGTATTGACACCTTTGAGGTGAGGGTACAGTGGAGCTTGGGCGAGGCTCGACCATCAGACTTGTCGGCTATCCAGGCAGAGATACTACAGCTTCGAGCTAATATAACAGCAGCACTCACGGCACCTGTGACACTACCAAAGACCATACCCTCGGTGCCAGTGGTAGATCTTTTTGCTCTTGAAGATCCTATTCAATCTTCCCATAGGAAGAAACCCCACATAGAGGATGATGATCTAGATGATAAGCGCTTTTGTGCGAGACTTACAGAGTAGGAGGAGCTCACTCTTGTCTTGATGAAGGTCGAGACAGGAGGAGGAGAGACGATAAGCTCGAGAACAAGAGAGTATGAGTGGAGCTGGCCCCTCCAATCAGAGTACTACTGCTGAGAAGATTACCCCACAGAAGGAAGGTAGTCAGACTCAGTGACACATAGGCACTTAGGAGCGCAGGTTTGATTTTTGACCCCTTTATGTTTTATTTTTCTTTGATTTTGTGCATTGGGGGCAATGCTCATCTTTTTTGATAGGACATGTGTAGTTATAGGTCTCAGTGAAGTCTGAGTAGCTTAGGTTCATAACTACCTCAATTTTTGATCCTGAGGTTTTCTTGCATGTATGCTTTTTCCCTATGGTCATTTAGTTTCTGTTGAATTGACATGTTTAGGATGTTTAGATAGTAATTGTAGAATATAGTATTAATACTTGTGGCATATGACATGTTTTTTTGTTTTTTTTGAAAAATAATACCCAATAAAAATTTTGATTAGTAGTCTAGATAGAAACCATACATGTTTAGGTGTGTGACAATGTTTCTTTTGATAAGTGTGGACAAATTGAGATTAAAAAACATGATATGGGAGTCTTTTGTTGATAAATTATGCAGTACCATGAGAGAGTGAGTTTAAATTGATAGATTCATGCGTTGTGTGCTAATTCAGAACTTGGCTTGTTACTCTAAGTTAGACTGTAGATTAACTAGATTAGGAAATGATCTTAGTCCTTTGTTCATAATAGTCCGCTTAGCCTCAAATAAACAGCCAAAACTGTGATATATCCCTTGTTCCTAATGTTTGAGCCTAACATGTACCTATTCTTTGAAAACATCTAATTAGCCTAGCCTTGTTAGTTGTAAAATACTAAAATTAGCCCTGGTCCTTCCTTTAATATTGTATACCTTAACTGAGGAAAAAGCCTAAGTTAAGAGTGGCTACTAAAAGTGACCCTGGTTTTAAGGATGGATAATGTGCACCTTAACTCAGTCCAAAAGCCTATGTTGAGGGTGGCTAGTATAAGGGTGAAACACAAATATAAGGAGGGGAATTAGAACTAGAGAAAAAGGGAAAAATCATGTATAGGGTGTAAGAAAAATAAGTGATGCCTTTGTTGTAAGATAAAAAGAAAAATGAAGTGTAAAAGCAAGGAAAAAAGCTAAAAAAAATGTAAAGAAAGCACCCAGAAAAGTTTGAAATACGAGAAAGGGAGAATGAGATAAAAATAACAGAGTTGGTAGGGCAAAAGTGCAGAAAAATGTAGAAAATGCAGTGTCAAGGAGGACCTTTAGTAACTATGTTCCCAAAATACACTACCAAACCCCCTTGAGCCTACGTTACAAGCCTAGAAAGTCCTAAAGTGATCCTAGTCTTAGTGGTTCAAAGTCCTAGTCATGAGTATAAGGGCAAGCCTATGGTATTAGGAATGATGCTTGAATATCTTTTGTGAGAGTGAGTGATTTTGTGTAGTCCCAAGGTCATACATGAAAACATTGTTGAGTGTTAGATATGGGACTTCTTTCTATGAGGGCACTTGCTTACATTGTTTTCATTAGACTTGTTCAGTGATTATGGATTGTTGATAGTACGGCACTTGTCATACTTCTGTTGTCATATGCACTAGTCTGTATTGGTTTGCTAGATGGCTATCTGATCCTATTTTGAAAAGGTGGTGTGGATATCTGAGATTGAGATTTATATGGCGTAAGTCAATGGGTTGAAGTCTGTGTCTCACTGTATTATCTATGTAGATTGAGTTTATCGCTTGAGCACAAGCAATAGTTTTTAAGTTGAGGGTGTTTATCTGCTATCAAAATACAATACTTTTGATGCTTACAACTTGGAATTTTGTGTGTTCTCAATGCGATGTTAGTTGGTTTTATGTGTTTTTGTGTTATGTTTCCAGGATTACATTTTTGTTGGGAAGAAATACAAAAGTTTCTTTTTTTTGATGCTATACGAGACCCTTTACAGGCCGTAGACCATTCTACAGGTCGTAAATGGTTTCGCGAACATTTTCAGTAAGGGGTTGATTTTCTAAAGCTAATTCTATGAATATGCAGACAAGTCATGCAATGTTTTACGAGTCGTAGAAGATGTTTCGTGCCCTGAGGATCAAAGATTGAGACTTTTTGAAGGTGTATCAGACGAAACCCCCTTATGGGTCATAAACTACTTTATGAGTCATAGAGGGGTGTCGTAGACTTGACGTCCAAATTTCTAGCAGTTTTGTACGAGACCCAAATTAAGGGATGTGGAATACAATACGACCCATAAACCCCTTTCGTATGACATGCCGACCAGTTATACTATTTCAGTTAGAACTTGTATTTTACTTATTAAAAATAGGTTTTTGAGGTAATTTTTCAAACTTTTTCCCTGTTACTCAGAGAACTCAGTAATTAGAGAGAGAAAATAGTGAGATTACATTGGAGAGTCATTGAGAATACTTGTATTTGAATTTCATCTTTAAGCTTGTGATTCTTATTGAAGTTGGATTTGCTTGTTCTTAATTCTATTGTGTAAGTGTTTAATTATGTTTTCCCAATCCGTAAGTCTTGCATCTATACAAAGCATGAATAGCTAAATCCACAACTAGAGTTGTGGTAACCATGAAGAACTAACAAATTAAAATCAAATAATTCATAATTCTTGGAAAGTGTGGATGCATGTATTAATTAACTCTCTTCAGTTTGCATGTTTTTTGATGGTGGCCAACATTAGAACCCGCCTAGTGTTACTAACTTGACCAAGGTAGTAATGAATAAGAAAAAAGATTAATTAATAGGATTTGATTGATGTTTTCTTGTCTAATCAACAAAACTGGGCCAAGGGGAGGTTGTACTAGACTAATAGGTAAGGGCTAGTAAGGCAGACTATGGAGATGGGCCAAGTCATATAGTGAAATTCACCTCTCATCTTTGACCTAAGGGCTTGGTCAACCTAACTTACAGTCCTGTATGCTACACACTAGAAAAGAATTAGGTTATCCTGTGATACTAAGTTAGGGAATCATGGGGAACACAATACCCTAATTTCTCTCCATATGCATTTCTCTCTTGTGTTTGTTAGTTTAGTTTTATTTTCCTATTTCAAAACCTCCCCGTTCTTCGAGGAAGTAATTTAGTTAACCACTTGAATTGCGTTCATTGAATTCTTTTGAGTCTACGTATTCCCTGTGGGTTCGACCATGACCATGGTTAGGTTCTATTTCTTGACAATGACCGCTTTATCCTCCAAAAGGAGGTGTAACTTGGGAGACATCAGTGGCCAACATTAGAACTTGCCTAGTGTTCCTGGCTGGATCACAGGTAGTAATGAATAGGAAAAGAGATTAATTAACAAGATTTGATTGATGCTTCTAATTTAGTCAACAAAACTAGGCCAAGGGGAGGTTGTACTTGAACAATAGGTAAGGGTTAGTAATGTCACATTGCGGGGATGGACCAAATCATGTAGTAAAATTTGCCTCGCCTGGGCCAAAGCGTTTGGTGAATTTAACTTACCATTCTTCATGCTACACACTTGAAAAGAATTTGATTATCTGGTAATACTAATTTAGGGAATCATGGGGAATATAATACCCTAGTTACTCTTCATACTAGTTGCAAATGTCTTAGTTTAGGATTACTTTTCATAATTGTCATAACCCCCCCACCCTTGGGGATATAAGTTTGTTAATAAACTCGAATTTCATTGAATTCCTCTAAGTCTACCATATTACAAGTGGGATTCGACCCTAACCTTGGTTAGGTTATGTTTCTTTACAACGACCACTTTAGCCTAAAAAAGGAGGTGTAGCTTGGGCAACATCAAGATTTTGGCACTATTGCCGAGGAATATGGCTAGACTTGTCTAATTCAAGTAATTTGGAAATTAATCTTTATTTCTCTCATTTTACATTTTTTATTGTTTTTGTTTTCTTTTAGGGTACAGGTGTAGTGTATGCCCAATATATGAAGTCGAGGCATTCTCTTGACTCATTTGACCCACAAATCCAGAGAAGATTAAGAAGGATAGCCCATGATAATACAAAAAATGTGGAAAATATAGCTCTAACCAAAATGAGAATGAGAATGCAAATAATGACAACCCACCTCTCTTGAGGACATTTCTCCACAGCCGTAGGACTTCAATGCCGAAGCTTATTAGTGGAACCAATATCGGCTGAACCCTATAGCTATGGAGGTTACTAGAGCCATTGTGTTACCACCACTATTGACTGACACAAAGTTCATGGTTTCAAGTGGGTTGTTTCAGATACTGCAGAACCATGGGTTGTTCGCGAGCCTACAATCAGAGGATCCACATAGTCATCTAAACTACGTTGCATTTGTCTGTGAGAGTGTAATGGTAACAAAAAATTTGCTTATGGATGCTGCGGACTTAGTATATTCCTATTATCGCTGATAGGCAATGCAACACTCTGGCTATCTGAGCTCTCACAGAGTTCGATCACTAGTTTGGTTGAGTTGCAGAAGTCATTTTTGGAGAGGTACTTCCCGAAATTGAAGAAGCTCAAGTTAAAAGATCAAAACAACAACTTTGAGAAACTTACTAGTGGCTCAATTAGTACTACATGAGAGCAATTCCCAAAGTACTTAAGGAGTGTCCCAAACAACAAAAATTGTTGATGAGAGCCTTGGTAGAGATCTTCTACCATGCTCTAGATGAGAATTGTCAAGCATGTGCTAATACCATCATGGGCGGCATTTCTCAGATCAACCATTTGCAAGGATCATCGAATAGATGGAAAGTAGTCAAGATAAATCATGTATGGGGACAAAAGGATAGGTCATCTACCAAAAGTTCATGTGCTATCAGTATTGGTTTAGAGCAAGCTAAAATTAAAGAAGAGATAATGCAAGAGCTTACCTTCCGTACCTGTATGGAGGTGATGATGAAAGAAAACTAGGAATGAGTTAATGTAGTTGTTCATTAGCCTTTGCAGGCACCCATGTACAATGATCCCTAGGATAAGGAGGACACTTGCTTCATTGCTGATCAGACGGGGGGTTTCCGGACCAACGCCCAAGGGTCCAATCAGCACTATTGACATCGATGTCAAGGAAACCAAGGTCGAAACTATATCAGAGATGGTGCTTTCAGAGACAACCATGGAGGTTACTAAGATAGGAATTGGGGCCAAGACAGAGATGCAGATTTGGGACCCAGAGATGGCTACAGAAATGGTCCTTATGTGCCACCACATAATTGTTACAGTGGAGGTAGCAATTCCAGAGTTGAAGAGATATTTGACCGCCTGTTGAACAAAGTTGAGACACAAGATGACACCTTGAGGGGGATAATGTTTGACATCTCTAGCATAAATCAATAATTCAAGTCTCATTTTGTTGCTATCAAATAGCTTGAGCAACAGTTTGGTCAAGTGTCAACTCAACTCAACTAGCATCAAAGAGGTACATTGCCTAGCAACACAGTTCAAAACCCAAAGAATGAGGGGAAGTGCATGGCGGTTACTAGTCGTGGTGGTAAGAGTACCAATGATCCTCCCATGCTAGTAGATGATGATGAAGTTCGAGAGGAAGTAGTTGAGATCAAGGATACAAATACCTGAGATGATCATGTCAAGGATAGGGTGAGTGATGCTACAAATACACCACAGAAGCTGAACCCTATTCCTACACCTCCTCCTCCCTTCCCTCAAAGAATAAAAAAGAAGGAGGAGGAGGGCAAGTTCAAACACTTTCTCTATATGCTGAAACAACTCTCCATTAATATCCTTCTTATTGAGGCATTAGATAAGATGCTAGGGTATGCGAAGTTTATAAAGGACTTGGTTACAAAGAAGCACACTGTGAGCTAGGAGCGCTCCCAAAAGCTTCACCAGTATAGTGCAATTGCCACAAGGTCCTTGGTGAAAAAAAGAGAAAATCCCAATGCTTTTACCATACCCTGCACTATTAGAGATGTGGAGTTTGAAAGGGAATTGTGTGATCTCAATGCCAGCAGAAAGCTAATTCCCCTTACGGTCTTTAAGAAGCTAGGATTGGGAGCGCTACTCCGATGAGCATACGATTGTTGATGGTTGATCGCACGGTGAAAAAGCCTATGGGGATACTCTATAATGTGCTAGTCAAAATTGAGAAATTCATATACCCCGAGGACTTTGTGCTCCTAGATTGCGAAGTCGACTTTGAGGTCCCAATAATCTTGGGAAGGCCATTCCTAGCCACTAGTCGAGCATTAGTGGATATTCAAACTGGCCAACTCAGGTTTAAAGTGAATTATGAAGAAGTTGTCTTCAACATTTGTCAGCAAATGAAGAGTCCAGATGATTTGAAGAAGAGATGTTTGGGAACTTCATAAAGTCTGAGTAACCAAGTTGTCATAGCCGTAACGCGATAATAACTCAGGCGCTACTTGGAAGGCAACCCAAGATATTTGATGTAATAGTTAGAGTTATATTTTTCTTTTTTGCTTTTGGACTTATAAGTAGCTTAATTTTTTATATTTTGGTGTTGTAATTTTGGACATTAGATTGGTTGCATATATAACAATGTGTTCTATGAAGAATGTGCAGCAATATGACTGAGTCAGCCATTTTTGGCTGAAAAGGCATCAAAATGTGTTTCTATGACTGGTTCTACGGGTCGTATGTTAATCCATGACCCGTATACATCTCGTTGAACACTTCTATTTAGCAAAAGGTTATGCACTTTAGTCCACGAGCCAGCTTTACCATTCGTAGATAAAACTATGAGCTGTGAATGGGGCCCGTGGACCCTAGGTAAGTTTTCTGTTGAATTTACTTGCTCTACGACCAACTTTACGAGTCGTACAAAATTCTACAACTCATGGACTGGTTGGTGAAACTATTATGTTGCTGTTTTTTGATGACTTTGCTGGTTTTTGATAATTTTCGAGACCTTCTACAGATCGTAGGGCATTCTACGAGTTGTAGATAAAGTTTCATGACGAATTCCAGTGAGGGATGAATTCTGAAGATCAGCTCCATGAGACATGCATATGAGTGGTAAAGCATTCTATGAGTCATATTGTAGGTTTTGTGAGAATTTCCAGTGAAGGAAAATTTGGTAAAGTGGAATCCTACGAACATGAAGTAGGAGTCATAAATCACTCAAGAGTCATAAAGTTGTCTCGTAGAAGAGAAGTCTAAAATCCCAAGAGCTGATATTGAGACGCCGACTATGAGCCATAGAAGACACTATGAATCGTAGAGACCTTTCATGGAGCCCGTCGACCAATTTTTCTATTTTTATTTAGGACATAATTATAATTACTATAAATAGTACTTTTAGGTTATTTTTCAATGGATGACATCATTATTCAGTAACCTTTAGGGTTTGTACATGGAGAACTCAAAACTTGAGAGAGAAGATTGTGATAAAACACTTGTGGGTAAACTTTATCTTAAAGATTGTGCTTCTCATTATTCTTGGGTTTGGTTGCTCTTAATTTGATCTTGTAAGTGTTTAATTATGTTTTCCTATTCATAATTTCTTCATCTACACATAACATGAGTAGATAAATCCACAACTAGTGTTGTGGGAACAATGAGAACTAACAAAGTAAATCCAGATGATTTACAATTCTTCGATTTGCTATATGCATATATTAATAAATTCGTTTTGTTTTGCATATTTTACAGTGGTGACAAATATTAGAACCCGCCAGTGTCACTGACTTGACCAAGGTAGTAATGAATATAAAACGAGATTGATTAAAGAGATTTGATTGATGTGTTCTCGTCTAATTAACCAAACTGGGCCAAGGGGAGGTTGTACTGGGACTTATAGATAATTGTTAGTATTGCACACTTTGGATATGGGCCAAGTCGTATAGTGAAATTCGCCTCTCACCTTTGACCAAAAGGGTTGGTAAACTTAATATTACTGTCCTGCATGTTATACACTAGACCAGAATTGGGTTATCTAGTGATACTAAGTTGGGAAATCATGGGTAACACAATACCCTAGTTTCTCTCTATTATTGATTGCATCTCATGAGAGTTAATTTAGTTTATTTTCTTATCAATTATTGCAAACCCCCCCCCCCCTCTTCAGGGGATTGAGTTGGTTAACTACTTGGATTGCTTATTGGTGATTTTTTCTTTAGTCTATGTATTCCTTGTAGGTTCGACCTAACCTTGGCTAGGTTTTATATCTTGACAATAACCATTTTATCCTCTAAAAAGGAGGTGTAACTTGCATGACATCAAAGATTTTGGCGTCGTTGCTAGAGAATATGGCTAGAGTTAGCTTGATTCATTAAGTAATATGAGTGATATTCCTTAGTTCTCTTTATTTTATTTTTGTTTTTGTTTTTGTTTCTTTGCAAGCTATACGAGTAGTGTATGCCCAACACTAGGATTCAAGGCAATCCCTTAACTTCACTTGATCCAGATATCCACCGAAGCATGATAAGAATGGCCCAAGAAAATGGCAACAATGCGACCAATGCAACCTTGAACCGAGACAATAATGATGATGATCGGAATGAGAACCCACCTCCTTTGGAGGATATTCCACAACCTCGAACTTCAATGCCAATGCTTACCAGTAGAATCAGTATAGGTTGAACCCCATGGCTATGGATTGATGGGAGCTATTATGTTGCCACTACTACCAGTAGACACAAAGTTCACAGTCTCTAGCGGGTTACTTCTGATGTTGCAGAACCATGGGCTATTTGCGGGCTTACCATCAAAGGATCCACATAGCCACTTGCACAATGTGGAATTTGTTTGTAAGAGTGTGATGGGGAAATAGAATCTAACTATGGATGCTCTTGGTCTTCGTGTCTTCCTATCGTCTCTTACAAGCAACGCTGCATTACTGCTATCTGATCTTCCACAAGGCTTGATCACTAATTGGATAGAATTGGAGAGGGATTTCTTAGCAAGGTACTTCATCAAACCAAACAGGCTCAAAGTGGAGGACTGGATTAATCACTTTAAGCAATTCCTTGGTGATTCAATCCTTTGATATATGGGAGCGATTTAATAGACGCTTGAGGAATGCACTGGAACATGAGATTCCGCGGAATGTCCTGATGGAGAATTTCTACCGAGCTCTAGATGTTAATAGTCAATCATGTGCTGATCCCTCTTGGGGGGTCTTTTTGTAGAACAACCATTTGCAAAAAGTTTTGAGCACATGAACATGGTAGTTAAATCCAACCATGAGTGGAAACCCCGGAATAGACACCTAGCAGATCAGGAAGCACTGTTGACATGACTTCTGACCAAGCAAAAATAAACGTAGATATCCTTGGTAAGCTTTTTCAAAATAGAGTTAACTTGGAGATGCTAATAAAGTAGGGGGATTGCAAGGACGACAGGATGAATAGTTGTTATGTAACCCCAACAATCATGATATGGGAGATGGGAACTCCAGGATTGAGAGGATACTTCACCAGTTGTTAAAGAGGGCAGATGCTCAAGATGAGACACTAAAGGAGATCAAGTTCGACATTGCCAAGATAAACCTTAGAGTTGACCAACATTTTTGGCAACAACTCAATAGTTAGTTTGGATTTATGTCAACGCAACTGGATCAGATTCAAAGAGGCATGATGACAAGCACCACAAAGGAGGTAAAGTTTGGTGATAAGGGTGCATCGGAGCTTGAGGAAATATGATTACTTAAGCTAGCTAAGTCATTCCGCGACAATAAATTAGGTGCTACTTGGGAGGAAACCCAAGGTTTTTGATGTAATTGCATAGTTATAGGTTTATTTTCAATTTTTTGATTCATAGCTAGTTGTTTTATTTTGTTTTGATTGCAATTTTTGAAAGTGGGCTGGCTGCATATAGGGTAACATTATATTTGATGAAGAGTATGCAGGCACAGGACTAAGACAACAAATTTGGCTGAGAAGAGCATCAGGTTCAGTCTCTCCGACTGGTCTATGAGTCCTAAAATGGTTTAAGACTCGTACCCCATTTGTAGAGGTTTCTAGTAAGCAGGAAAATTGTGCACTCCAATCCACGAACCAACTTTACGATTCATAGATCAAACTATGAGTCGTGAATAGGGTCCGATGGGTCCCAGGAATTTTCCTAAAATTTTGCTAGAACCATCTATGACTCGTAATTGGGGTATCGTAGATGGAGGTCCAGTTAATTTTTAGATGACCCTGTAAAATTATAGAAGGAGGGGTCAAATTATTTTGACCCCTATTTGACATAAATTGACTAAAATCACCCTACATACCCCTCCCCTAAAACGTCTGATCAATTTCCAACCACCGTGACTTGTTTTCCGGTGAGATTTCTGGCATCAAGGGTTTTGTGATCATTTAACTCTCTCTCTTCTTGAAATTAATCTCCACTCTTAGTATTATGGTCCCGAAAGGTCAACGTGCTGAGATTGAGGCTTTGAGAAGAAAGCTCGGGGATGAGCCTTTAGATTGCTCATCTTAGTGGGTCACTAGAGATACTCGAGGTCACATTGGACCCAAATGCTGCGATACCACAGACCAATGTTGTAGCTAGAGCTGGGCATAATCAAGCTCTAGTTGTTAGTTCTTTCCAGTCTGAAGAGGGAGGTGGTGATGAGAGTGGGAGCAGCATGACACAGATAGCTCCATCCGGAGATGAGTCCAGTTCTGAGGAGGGCTCTAAGGAAGGAGCATATGCTGAGTCCTCCATTACACAATCATCATCATCAGCATTAGATGCCTCTGCTAACTGGTGGTGTGTCGAGGGCATAGAGGCGATATACTTGGAGCATACAACCCAAAGAGTGGGGCAAGCCTACCTGTTTTATCAATGAGGAGCCCAGGGTAGTTTCTGATGGACTTAGTCGGGTCCTCGGTCTACAGGACATGATGAATCTTTATGCACTCATGTGGCTGATAGAGTGTCTTGGTCAGTACTCCCTGATTAGTTTTATGCTTCCTATGCAACCACTATCCAGCTTTCTCTTCCCAAGGGGAAGAAACATCTCACTCAGCCCAGGCTGATAGAGACACGAGTGAGAGGTCAGTAGGTAGACATATCAGAGGAGACTATCCACTGTATGCTTTTTGGTCCTGAGTACCATGCCCCCCGATCTACTGTTGATTTTTATTACAGGGTGGGGCAGGCTCAAAACCCACTTATTATGAAGGATCCTGAGCATCGAACCATATTCTTGAGATGGGTGGCTAGTCAAATTACAGAGTAGGGTCCGAAACCTGCTTGGGTCACCACCCACACGGAGCTTACTGTCAAGGTTCACTCAACTTTCCTACCAAATTATTTTGGGCTATTATTCATTCCCTCATCCGGTTGACACTTGCAAACAATACTCTTAAGCTGGAGCATGCTGTTTTGGTTCCCAGCATCTTAGCTAGCTATGACATCGATTGGGCCTGCCTCATTGCTGAGCAGATACATGAGGCCACACTGAAGAGGGCCACCTCTGTCTTTTTCCATTGTATGATCTACAGACTCTATGTAGAGTCTAGGGTGGAGATACTACACTAGTTGGACCAGTTGATAGAGGCCCAACACACTTTGGGGCAATCTGATCATGGCTGGTGAGAACTCAGTGGAACTCCGACGAGCACAACCTCCACCTCCACCATAGATGTTTACCTCAGCGTCACCGACTGAGGGCTCTGACCAACATTGCTGCTACCACTACAGAGGAGAGGCCCTTGCAACATGATGTAGATCAGGAGTGGGGCCCCACTATTATTGCTACCGTACAATAGGATACTACTTCACAGACTCTTACAGCGAGCATGGTCTATGTGTCCGCCGCTTCTATACATGTCATGGTGTAGCGGGTAGTACATGCTGAGGTACAGTTGACTCAGCTCTTTCAGCAGATTAGGCCATAGGTCTAGTAGGCTATTACAGTCGGAGGGTCGGATGTAGGCATTCACAGTTGCTGCTATTCAAGATCTTACTTCTGCCATGGATGCCTGCATCAACGCCTTCGAGGAGAGGGTTTAGAAGAGATTGGCCTAGGCTCGGCCTTCAGATTTGCCAGCCATACAGACAGAGATCCAGTATCTCAGGGATGACTTGTCAACATCACTAGTGGCACCAATCACACTACCAGAGATGATATCTCTGATGCCGAGGCTTGATCAATTTGCTCCCTATTAGACTCTATACTTCCATCAGGAAGAGGCCTCACACGTATGAGAATCTAGAGGATAGACGTGTACCTGCGAAGAGGTTAGAGGAGAGGGATCTCAAGCATGCCTTGAGAGAGTCGAGGCATGAGAAGGAGATTAGATAAGCATAAGAGGAGGAGTAGTTGAGAGGTATTAGCCCCTCTATACAGAGTACTATGGCTAAGGAGAATACCCCAAAAGAGGGGGGGCATGGACAGACTCAGCCAGAGAATACTGTTTAGGTGCCTGGGTAAGTTTTTGACCCCTTTATGTGTTTATTTTGCTTTATTTGTGCATTAGGAAAAATGCACATCTTTTTCGATGGGGTGTGGGTAGTTATGGGCCAAACAGTGAAGTCTGAGTAGCTTATGGTCCATAACTGAAATGACTCCAAAAAGTGCCCAAAAATGTGCCTCGAAATTCTTAGAATTTTAATTTCCATATATCTTAAAATTCGTTCATTATTTCAAAAATTCGACTTCATATTTATGATCACGGGGTTAAAATTAGGTGAAAAAGAGTCTAACTCCAATTTAAGAGTGAAAGATTAGCAATTATAATATTTTAAGTGACGATTTCTAAAGAGCAATCTGTGCCCCTAGTACGACGCGCCAAAGGTGCGCTAATGTATAATTTTTCCTCTACGTCGTCTCCGCGACACGGAGAGGCATATTTTCCCTGGCAGTGTTTTTCCTGTGCGGTCCAAATATTCTAAGTATTGGGCCCAAGTTTTCCCAAACGTGTTTTAATCTAAACTTAGCCAAATTTTTCTCAATACTCCCCAATCACTTAGGCATATTTTCACTCCAAAATTAAAGTCACAAAAATCTCATCTAGAACTAAGGATTTTCTTCAAGCTTAATGTCTCCATCTTCAATCTTCACCAAGAGCTTCTCCAAAGCTAAGGTATGTGGTGTTGAACCATTGGGTCCTTTTACCCATGGTGCCTAAGCCTCCTTTTTACTAATATTGTATGATTTAAAGTTGATTTTACATGTGGGTCTTGTATATTGAGAAATTTACTGCATAGTGGTTTTAGTACATGAAAGTATGGCTGTTTTAGCATGTTTTGAGTTCTAAATCTTTAATCTAATGTTGGATTTGATGACGGCCTTTGATGTGAATGTCTTGGGGGTATTGCAAGGTGTTGATTGATGGTTTTACTATAGATTTTCTTGCATGATTTCATCTCCAAATTGCATGGTCTTTGACCCCCATTACACCTCCAAGTGTTTGATAAAATGTCCAACTAGGGTTTCTTGTGAAAATGAAGGTCCAAAGCTGAGATACGATATGATCGACTATGTGATGATAAAATGAGCTTACGTACATGATATATATGTTCTCTATAATGTGTTGCATTAGACCATACTCGGTTCGGGTGGTATAGGAGCCCAGATAACCATGTGAGGGGTATGTACCTTACTATCAGGGTGTCCAGGTGTGAATGGAATCAACTATATGAGGGGTATGTACCTTGCTGCCAGGTTGTCAAGGTGTGAATGGCATCAACCATGTGAGGGGTATGTACCTTGCCACCAGGGTGTCTAGATGTAAATGGCATCTCCCAACCAAAGTTGGGTTTCTAGCTTGGTCTTTTCTACACATATGATATCCGATATGAGCATGAGCTACTTAAGCATGTTTTACTTACGCATTGAACATATATGTTATATTTTTATACTATGTTTATTGTCTAATGTATGCATTTTGAGTATGACGTCTATCTATTGTTGCATTGCATCCCACATACTTAGTACATTCAAACATACTAATGCATACTTTTGCCTACATGATATCACCATGTAGGAACTGGTGCTCAAGTTGATCATCCTCCTCCTCCATGTGGTTAGATAGGTTCTACTCAACGCTAGTTAATGTGTCCTCCACTTCGCGGACCTTAGTCTATGTTGCTATTATCTATGTATGGAGACAATTTCCTATGTTCTATTTTGACTATGAGGGTGAGCCTGGTTACTTTATCTTGTCCCCTGCTCTGTCTATGTATTTAGAGGTGTTTGTTGGACAAGTTATATATCTATATTATGAGCTATGACTCCTTGGCCCTTACTGATGTTGTTTTGAAAGCTATCCCTTAGCCCCATTTTCCCCTTAATCTTATGTTATGTCTTTTAGATGCTTCTGTGACCAATGATGTGTAATGATAAGTTGAGATGCTTGATTGGGGTTCCTTCGGGGTCCCCATTCGCCGTGTCACGTCTAGGCCCTAGGCTTGGGTCGTGACAAAGTTGGTATCAGAATACTAGGTTGATAGGTCCTCGGAGTCTAATACA
>JAPFFP010090926.1:0-20952 GCA_026153255.1 Solanum medicagineum
ATGATGTCATATTTTAAAAGAAAATCCCGTGGCCACTAACTCAAGATCACAGGTGGGATAATCATGCTCATGCACCTTTAGTTGTCGAGAAGTATATGCTATAACCTTTCCATTTTGCATCAATACACATCCCAAACCAACTCTCAAAGCATCACAATAATAAACCACACATCCTTCTGGTAGGCCCTAAATGGGAGCGGATGCAAGCTTGTCTTTCAAAGTTTGAAAACTCCTTTCACATTCATCGGTCTACACAAATTTTCCTTCTTTTGTGTTAATTTTGTTAAAGAGGAAGCAATTGAGGAGAAACCATCCACAAACCTCCGGTAATAGCCCCGCCAAGTCTAAGAAACTTCTAATATCCATTGGAGTCAAGGGCCTAAGCCAATTATTTATCACTTTCTTTTCTTAGGGTCCACTTTAATTCTATCACCCAACACCACGTGCCCTTGGAATGCAACTTCCTTCAACCGAAATTCACATTTATTAAATTTAGCAAACAACTTCTCATCCCTCAACATTTGCAACACTACTCTCAAATGCTTCACATGCTCTTCTTCACTCCAGAAGTAAATCAATATGTAATCTATGAAGACCATCACAAACATATCAAGGTAGGGTTTAATGACCCTGTTCATGAGATCCATAAATATTGTCGGTACATTTGTTAGGTGAAATGACATTAGCACAAATTCAAAATGCCCATATCTAGTCCAAAAGTCATCTTAGGAATGTCACACTCCCTTACCCTCATTTGGTGGACCGGGACGAAGATCAATCTTAGAAAAATGACTAGACCCTTTAAGTTGATGAAATAGGTCATTTTTTCGGTAAAGGATACTTGTTCTTTATTGTGACCTTATTGGGTTGCTGATGTGCTGTCAAAATACAGCACATTTGATGCCTAAAACTTAGGATTTTATGTTTTCTCAATGCGACATTTGTGGTTTTTATATGTTTTTGTGTTGGTTTTTGTAGTAAAGCAGGTTGGCATGACTTTTGGATAAAATTGCAGACTTTTCTAGTTTTTGAAGGCATACGAGACCCTCTACGAGTCGTAAAGTGGGTTTTTGGGGGATTTCAATTGAAGAATGAAAGTCTGAAGTTCAGGTATACGAGACCCCTAATGAGTCTTAGATCACTCTATGAGTCGTATAGGGGTTTCATGAAAATTTCCAGAGAAGGACCAAATGATGATGATGAAGTCTATGAGAAGGTGATACGAGTCTTAGAATTAGACTATACTCGTAAAGTGGTTCCTTAGCATTGAAGTCCAAGATTCAAGAAGTTGAACATGAGATCTTGATTATGACTTGTAAACCCAGTTACGAGTCGTAACTGCGCATTATAGGATTTGCCGACCAGTTTTTCTATTCTTTGGTACTTGTTTGTAAATACTATAAATAGTATAATTAGGTTAATTTTAGTAAGGAATACAATATAATAGAGTTGAGAACGTCATTAGAGTATTTTTTAGGGTTTTATACTGGGAGACTAAATATTAGAGAGGAGAATACACTTGTGAATTCATTGTATTTTTCAACCTTGTGATTCTCAATACAAATTGAGTTTGCTTGTTCTTCAATCTATTTGGGTAAGAGATTAATTGTGTTTTCTCAATTCATAATTTCTTTATCTACCATAGTATGAGTAGCTAAACCCACAACTTGGGGTTATGGGAACCATGAAGATCTAACCAAATAGACTCGGATGAGTTGCAATTCTTGGAATGGGTATTTACATGTATTAATTAATTCTATTCATTTTGCATGTTTTCTAGTGGTGGCCAACATTAGAACTTACCTAGTGTTACCTTCTCGATCCATGTGGTAATGAATAGGAAAAGATATTGGTTAACAGGATTCGATGATGTGTTCTCATCCAATCAACCGAACTAGACCAAGAGGGGGTTGACTGGGACTATGGGTAATGATTAGTAATGCACACTATGTAGATGGGACAAGTCACATAGTTTAATTTCTTATCAATCATTTTAACCCCCCCCTTTTATGGAATTGAGTTGTTTAATACTTGAATTGTTTATTAGTGAATCAATTTGGAAAGTCTCTGTATTCTCTACGGGATTCTACCCTAACCTTGGTTAGGTTTTATATTTGACAATGACCACTTTATCCTCCAAAAAAGAGGTTGTAACTTGGGTGTGATCAGTTGTCGGTAGTCGATCCACATTCTAAGTGAGTCATCTTTCTTTTTTACAAACAACACCAGTGCACCCTAAGGTGACTTGCTAGGCCGTATAAAAGCCTTCTCCAACAAATCCTTCAATTAGTCCTTTAGCTCCTTTAGCTCCTTTAACTCCACCGGGGCCATTCGGTAGGAAAGAATGAGAATGGGTTGAGTATCCGGGAGGAGATATATTCTAAAATCTATCTCTCTTACGGGAGGGATACTGGGAAGTTCATCGAGAAAAACATCAAGAAACTCATTGACAACTGGAACCGACTCGATAGGAGGGACTTTAGACTCAATATCCCAAACCCTTATGAGATGATAAATGCAATCCTTGGCAATCAATTTCCGGGCTTTAAGACAAGAATGAACCTACCCTTGACGTATGAATTATGACGTACCCACTCAAAGACGGGCTCATTAGTAAACTAGAACTTAACCCTATGAGATCTACAATCAATGGAAGCATGATATGCATGTAACCAGTCCATCCCACGAATAAAATCAAAATCCACCATGTGAAGTTCAACAAAATCACAAGGCAACACTTTATGCAATATAGACACATGGCAACCCATGTAGACTCTCCTAGAAATAATGGACTCACCAACTGGGGTAGAGACCTCAAAAGGCTCACTCAATAATTCAGGACACACATGAAACTTATTAGCAACAAAAGGAGTAATGAAAGAGAGAGTAGCACCTGGATCCAATAAAGCATACACATTATAATCGTAAACCTTTAACACACCGATAACAACATCAGGCATCTCCTCTGCTCTTTGCCTCCCTTGAAGGGTATAGAACTGGTTATGACATGGAGCACCCCCTTATTGGCCTCCTTTTGCCCTTTGATCGACATGAGCACCTTGTATTTGAGAATGACCATCCTTACCCTTGTTTTGAGCATGTGAACAATCGAAGACCTTGTGGCCTCCCTTGACACACCCAAAGCATGCACCCATGTTCCTTCAACATGTGTCACTATGATTTCTTCCACATTTTGGGCACCTAGGACTTGCCACTCCCTCATTGCCACCTTGAGCCTTAGGTTTAGGCACCCTAACATTAGCAAATTTTTGGTTTTGAGCATTAGAGGATCCTTGGCCGTGGAATTTGTGACGTTGTTGAAAATGGCCACCCTTTGCACCTTGGAAGCCACCATCATATCGAGCCCTCTTGGACTCATCACTCCTTCTCTTCCGAAGCTTCTCTCCTTCAAGTTGCTCAGCATATGTCATGAGCCAAGAAAAGTCCATATCACCCACAAGCATAGTGGTGTGACATTCTTCATTCACCAAATCAGACACCTAAGATACAAACTTGTTCATTCTTGCCCTAGAGTCGGCAACTAAGTGAGGAGCATATTTGAGAGCTTGTTGAATTTGAGAGAATACTCCCTCACACTCATGGAGTGTTGCTTGAGATTCATGAACTCCATCATTTTTTATTCCCTCAATTCAATAGGAATGAAGAGATTGAGGAAGGCGGCCCTAAATTCCTCCCATGGAATGGGATCATCGTTCCTCCTCTCAAGTTTCCATGGAGTAAACCAAACTTGTGCAACACCCTTGAGTTGATACGCCACATGTTTCGCCTTATCTTCTGAACTCACCCCCATAATAGAAAAAACTTTGTATATTTCATCACTAAACTCTTGGGGGTCCTCCTTTGTTTTGGAGCCATAGAACTCTGGAGGATTCGTCCTTGTGAAATCTCTAACCCTTGAAGTCGGGGTGGAAGCATGAGGAGCCTGTGCCCCTTGTTTCAATTGGTTGGTCACAGGTTGTGCCGACATGGAGATAAATTTTCATATTCGACATGCTTAACCTCTTCCTCTTGGGGGCTTGAGGAGCCGGATGGGCTGGGCCCACTTCGGGTATGTATGCCCTTTGTGGCCGTCCCCTTGGTTGCAACATGATCTAGAAGATCAAAAAAGACATCTGTTAGGGGAGAAAAACTTATTTAAAATCTAAGGCAAGACGTAGATCATGAAGAAGTGAACCATTCCCTAGGACATTTCATAACCTCCCATTCATAGTTGTGGCACGCTTCACAACCATGAACACGACTCTACTTGAACCGGTGTGTTGGATTTCTAAGAACCATTTATAAACCTAGTTCTCTTATGCAAAGTTTGTCACGACTCAAGCCTTGAGCCTAAAGACATGACACGACGAATGGGAACCCGAGGGGGAGATACCCAAACAAGCCTCTTAAGCATATATAGCACATCCTTGGCTTTAGTGGAATCATAAAAGAGAAATGGGTGCATACCATGAAGTATCTGGTGGAAATGGGACTAAGAAGTCTTCTCCATCACATAAAGATAAATAAAGTCAAGCTCAATACATAACTTCCATATCCAACAACACCTCTAGTATGATAGGAACGGGGGACAAGACATCTCCCGGGCTCACCCTCAAACGATAAAGACAGTCTAAATAGATAAGTCTTAACAAGAGGATGAAAGTAAATGGATGTTGTCCCTGAAGTGGAGGACTCACCAATAGCAATCTTCAACGATCTAGCTAGCCACGTGGGGGAAGAGGATGAATAGGAGCTATGGTCCCTACATGGTGAAATCATGTACGCAAGAGTTTGCATTAGTACTTGGAATATACTAAGTATGCGGGGTACAATGCAACAAGGAATATAAGCCATAACAACCAAGATGCATAATTGTAATCAACAGGCATAAGCTCAATATGATATGTATAGTCAACTCTTAAGTTAAAACATGCGTTAGGATAGTGAAACTTGCATAATATGTCATGCATATGCGGGAGAAGACCCTAAACTACATATAAGACCAAGCGAGCTATTACTTAGAATCCTGATATCCACCTCCACACCGAATAAGGAGTAGTCTTACTTGCCAAAGTAGACCAAAACCACTCACCTTACGATATAACCTTTTCCGAGAGTGTTACAAATATCTCTACCTTATGACATAGCCTTTTCGGTAGATATTGTAGATGTTCTTACCTTACGATACAATCTTTTAGTAGGAGTTAAGAGGTATCCTTACCTTACGATACAATCTTTTTAGTAAGAGTTAAGAGATATCCTTACCTTACGATAAATCTTTTCAATAGGAGTTAAGAGATATCAGTACCTTACGATAAATCTTTTCAATAGGAGTTGAGAGATATCCTTACCTTATGATATAATCTTTTCGGTAAGAGTTGTGAATTATTCAACCTTACGCATGACCTTTTCGGTAGGAATTATAAGAGTAGCTCATCAAACCATTACATCATCATATCAATAAAAAGGGACTCCATATGATTCATACACTTGTAACATTCTCATGAGTTCATAGCATGCATAATAGCCCTTCAACATTCAATATTCAAAACTCACATGACTCACAGTTCATAGCATACATAATAGCCCTTCAATATTACATGGGAACAAAAAACTCATCTTGTCAAGAAACCCTAATTAAGACTTCCTCAATAGTCATATAAATCCATAAATTTCACATGACATTTTACTTCATGATGATGCACAAAAATAAACCATCACAGAATGCACAATGGTAATATCATATGGCAAAATTCATAAAATACCTGTAGAGGTCCATAAATTTCATGTAGTAGGAGAAGAGAAAAGGTTAGACTTGTGGGAGGGAAGATTTACACAATCAAATCCACATACCTAGGTGTGATTCTGGTGGAGATGATTTGGTTTGAAGGTGGAGAACCCGAAACCCTAACTGGCACCTTTTACTTGAAAGCGTTGAGGAGCTTAAGAGAGTTCTTGAGACTTAGGGTTTTTGGAATATGGAAGAATGAGATATATTAGAGTTGCATAAACTGATAAGGGACATATATGGAGTCAAAACGACATAGTTTGGGATTATAGGAGGAGGAAAGGTCAAATTTATCCATATTAAAATTCTTACCAAAAGGGTCTATGAGACCTCATCTACGGGTTGTAGAGCACTATGAGCCGTAGATGGTCTTTAGTAAACTAGGAGTCTTGAAATTAAACTCACTGGAATTTGTCACCAAACCTTCTCTACGACTCGTAGATAGTTCTACGGGCCGTAAATGGGGTTTCGTGTGATGGCCCTTCTCCAAACTATAGAGGCTTCCTTTCTCTGATTCCCATTCTACAAGCCCCTTTACGACTCGAAGAGTACTTTACGAGTCATCTCATGGATCATAGATTGAACTTCAGAAATGTCCAAATTTCATCAAGTCTACCAGGTTATACGATACCCACTTTACGGGCCATACTTCACCTTACGAGCCATAAACCCCTTCATAAACATCAACAATTCAAATTCTCCAAGCTTGTTTCTTGCATCTTACCTACCCCATAACTTGGGTTTTGCACCTTTCATGACCCAAGCCTAAGGCCTAGACGTGAAAAGGTGAATGGGAACCTAAATGGACCCAAACAGGGCTCTTAGCTTATCAATCACACATCCTTGATCGCAGAAGCAAAGTAAACAATATCAAGAGAAAACAATTAAGGATAAAGGGGATAAAGGAGTCTTTGATAGCATAAAAGATAGAAAAGTCAAAGCTCGCGACATAAGTACATCATCAGTTCCAACAAACACCTCTAAACATAGACTTGAGCGGGGCTGAAGACATTTTTCGGGCTCACCCTTTTAGTATCAACGTTCAACATAAGGAGATAACAGAAGTAAGAGTGTAAAGCTGGTGTCCCCAAACTTGAGGACTCACCAATATCATAACTTCAAGACGACCAACTAGCAACGAGAAGGATGATCATGAGGAGCTCCGGTTCCCACATGGTGAAATCATGTAGGCAAAAGTATGCTTTAGTACATTTGAATGTACTAATGTAGGATGCAATGCAACAAGACATAAGTAACATAATCGAAATGCATAATTAAGTATTGAATGAGCATAATAGCAATATGGCATGGATGAATGATGCTTGAAGTAAATAATGCTTAAATAGAATATAATACATGTGCAGGAAGAGACCATCATCATTGACCAAGCAACATAGTACTTTGAATCTAAGGCATAGCATGCCCTTGGGAAGTGATTAAGGTATCTATCCCTCAATTGGTAGATGGACCCCCAATCAAAGTGGTCAAGGTATATACCCCTCAACATGGGCATAGCATTCCCCATCAAAGTGGCCAAGGGATGTACCCCTCAACATGGTAGATGGGCATAATAGCCCCCATCAAAGTGTGGTCAACTTGAAATACTATAGATACTTTTCATGAATTCAACATATACATACATTCCTTTCATCATCATAAAGTTACTATTCTCATAAGCCATGTAATAGATCACCAATAACTCAAGAATCCTTACCAAGACATTTTATCAAATGCTTGGCTGGTGTGAAATGCTTGTCCAAAATCATGCAATTCAAGAGTGAAATCATGTGAGAAATATTAATGTAAATTAACCCACCCACACTTGGTAAAACCCTCATGTGAAGTGCATTGAAAATCCCTATCAAACATCATCCTATATCATAGCTCTATAGCTCAAAACATGCGTAGTCACAATAGGCAAATCATCTCATAGTACAGACTTAAAATGAGTAAATATGTGTTTTCAATCAACTTTTCAGGGAACCCCAACATAGTATATCATCATAATCAATAATTACTAATACCCATAAGTAACACAACTTGGAAACATGTAATTTTCATAAAAAGGAAGGTTGGGCACCATGGGTGAAAGGACTCAATGGTTGAAACTCACATACCTTAGACCTCGAACTTCTTGGAATTGGGTTGTGAAGGACTTGAAGCTTGGAAGTGGGTCTTAGAATCCAAAACTTGCTCTTGAGTTTCCTTGAATTTGTAATGGGGTTTTGATGGAGGCTCTTCAGAGAATTTGAGAGTGTATTCAAGTTAAGAGTAATGACTTTGATCCTTTCGAATAGGGTTTAGGTGTTTCGGGGAGGTTAATATAGCATTGCAAGTCTAAAGAGGTCATTAGAATGGATTAAATTGATGAAAATGCCATTAATGAAACGGAGAGAAAAACTGATAAAGTGTCACCTCACTTGAGATTACAAGGGTCGTGTGGCACTCCACAGTTCATGTGGAGTGCCCGTGAACCAACACTTAGACAATTTCTGGAAATTGCAAACTTGGCCAACACTTGGAAGTTTTGCCTAAGTGTCACCTCACGGATTGGTTCACGGGTCGTGTGAAGTCACACGGTCCATTTACTAGTCCTTCAAACCATACTTAGAAAAATTTATGAAAGTTACGAGACAACAGTTTTACACTTAGAAAAATTTTCGCTCCGGAAGCCTCACGGAGGGCCTCACGGCACGTGCCACACCATATGGCTCGTGTGGCCTGTCATGGAACATGCCTTGGCCACAAACTGCACATTTTAGGCCCCAAGCCAGTCACACGACTCGTGAGATGCCACATGGCCCATGTGGCTGCCTGTGTGGTATCACTGCAAGGGAGGATTCTATGGAAATGGGCATAACTCCTTCATCCGAACTCGAAATATGGTGAAACCAAGTGAGCTAGAAAGATAACTCAAAGGGCTTTAATTTGACATGTCGTGGGTTATCCACTTCCATGTATACTAAAAGCTATGCTTGTTTAAAGTTGACCCTTGCATAAACTATCACCAAAACTCAATTCATAGGGAAGTCTTGAACTCATCAAATACTAGAAGTCTTCCACGACCCTAATACACTCCCCACCTAAACAAATAAGGCTTGAAACATGGATACAAAAGAGCATGGAGTTACAAGGTGTCACATTATCTCTCCCTTGAAAACATTCGTCCCCGAATGTCAAAGAAATGTACACAAGAAAAGTAATCATGAAGATTTTAGCCCAACATGGATGCAACAAATGCACTTAAACATTATTTTCAAAAGGCTTCAACATGAACATAAAAAATCACTATAAGCTTGTCAATATAAACATGAATGCATGCAAATGACATAAGGGCCAAAACTTAAGACTTGAAATCCATAGAGGGACTTAAATTAGTACCTTAGGCTTGAGTATAGTGGAAGAGATATGGATATCGCTTTTGCATGTCCGCCTCGGCTTCCCATGTGGCGCTTTCAACTTGTTGGTTCCTCCAAAGGACCCTAACGGAAGCTACATCCTTGTTCCTCAACTTCTTCACTTGTCTATCCAAAATTTCTACCAGGACCTCTTCATAAGTCAAATTGTCTTCAACAACCGCCACAACATCTAGAGGTATAATAGCACTTGGGTTGCCCACATACTTCCTCAACATAGACACATAGAAGACTGGATGAACCATATGCATGTCATTGGGCAACTTCAACTCATAGGCCACCTTATGAATCCTGCTCAGTACTCTATAAGGACCCATGAATTTTGGACTCAGTTTATCCTTTTTACTAAAATGAACCACACCCTTCATTGGTGAAACCTTCAAATAGACCCAATCACCAACTTTAAATTCAAGATCGCTCCTCCTCACATCGGCATAGGACTTTTGTCGACTTTGGGCGGTTTTCAATCTCTCTCTAATCAACCTCACCTTCTCCATGGCATCCACAACCAAATTCAGACCTAACAAGGCCATCTCCCCTACCTTAAACCATCCAACCGAGGATCTACAATGCCTTCCATAAAGAGCCTCAAAAGGAGCCATACCAATGATTGAAAGATAACTATTATCATAAGCAAACTCAACGAGTGGAAGGTGATCATCCCAACTATCCTTAAACTCTAAAACACAAGCTCTAAGCATATCCTCAAGAGTTTGGATAGTCTTTTTGGTTTGGCCATCCGTTTAAGGGTGAATGGACGTACTAAACTTTAACTTGGTACCAAGACCTTTTCGGAAGGACCTCCAAAAGTGTGAAGTGAATTAAGCACCACGATCCGAAATGATAGACAAAGGCACCCCATGCAATCTAACCAATTCATGGATGTACAACCTAGCATAGTATTCGGCACCATAAGTAGTCTTAACCGGTAGGAAATGAGCCGAGTTTGTCATTCTATCAACCACAACCCAAATAGAATCAAAATGTTTTCTAGTCTTAGGCAACCCAACCACAAAATCCATATTGATTTCGTCCTACTTCCAAGTAGGAATCTCTATATCTTGGGCTAGGCCACCCGACCTTTGATGTTCGGCTTTCACTTGTTGGCAATTATGACAACCGGATACAAACTTAGCAATATCTCTCTTCATACCACCCCACCAAAATACATCCCTCAAATCTCTATACATCTTTGTAGAACCGAGGTGAATAGAATAGGATGAATTATGAGCCTCATCTAAAATCCTCTTTCTCAAGTTATCAATACTAGGCATACACAACCTACCTTGGTACCTAAGTGCACCATCTTCCCCTTGGGAGAAAACCTCCACCTTCCTATCTCTAACCAAGGCCTTCAATTCTAACAAGATGGGGTCAAGGTCTTGCTTTGCCTTCACCTCTTCAATCAAGGAAGATTTAGAACTATCGACAACCACAATACCACCATTATCAACCTCTTCCAACCTAACACCCAATCTAGCCAACCGATAGACCTACTTAGCTACCTCTTTGCCACCATCATCAACATGAGCTAGGCTAGCCACAGACACCCTACTTACATCATCGGCCACAACATTAGCCTTACTAGGGTGACAATACACACTCACATCATAATCCTTAAGGAGCTCTAACCACCTTTTTTGTCTCAAGTTGAGATCTTTTTGAGTGAACATATATTGAAGACTCTTATGATCGGTAAACACATCAACATGAACCCCATATAAGTAATGACTCCAAATTTTCAAAGCAAACACCATGGCGGCCAATTCAAGATCATGGGTAGGATAATTCTTTTCATGCATCTTAAGTTGTCTAGAGGCATAAGCTATCATCTTACCATTTTGCATCAAAACACAACCCAACCCAATTTTTGAGTCATCACAATACACAACAAATCCTTCCAACCCTTCCGGTAGAGACCAGATAGGAGTGGAGACAAGCTTATCTTTCAAAGCTTGGAAACTCTTTTCAGACTCATCGGTCCACACAAATTTCGCCTTCTTTGGGTCAACTTAGTCATAGGAGAAGCAATAGAGGAGAACCCATTCACAACCTCCAGTAATAATCCGCTAAGCCAAAGAAACTTCTAATGTCCGAGGGAGTCAAAGGTCTAGGCCAATTTATAATCACCTCCATCTTTTTAGGATCTACCTTAGTACTATCATCGGCACCACATGACCTAGGAAAGCAACCTCTCCTAACCAAAACTCACATTTTTCATATTTGGCATCAACCTCTCCTCCCTCAAGATTTTCAAAATTACTCTCAAGTGACTCACATGCTCCTCACTACGGGAATAGACAAAGATATCATCAATGAAAACCACCACAAACAAATCAAGGTAGGGTTTAAAGACCCTATTCATAAGATCTATGAAGATAGCCGGTGCATTAGTCAAACCGAAGGACATAACCACAAACTCATAGTGCCTATACCTAGTTCGGAAGTCTGTCTTGGGAATGTCACACTCCCTAACTTTCACTTGGTGATTACTCGAACCGAAGATCAATCTTAGAGAAGTGACTAGCCCCTTGTCGTTGGTCAAAAAAATCATCAATCCTTGGTAGAGGGTACTTATTCTTTATGATGATCCTATTGAGTTGTCGATAATCAATGCACATTCTAAGAGTACCATCCTTCTTCTTCACAAACAACACTGTTGCACCCTAAGGTGATTGGCTAGGCCTAATAAAACCCTTCTCCAACAAATCCCTCAATTGCTCCTTCAACTCCTTTAACTCCGCTGGGGCCATTCGGTAAGGGAGAATAGAAATGGGTTGGGTATCGGGAAGGAGATCTATACCAAAGTCTATCTCCCTTTTGGGAGGGACGCCGGGAAGCTCATCGGGAAAGACATCAAGGAACTCATTAACCATCGGAACCGACTCTTTAGGAAGGACTTTGGACTCAACATCCCTAACCTTCACAAGATGACAGAGACACCTTTTAGAGATCAACCTTTGGGCTTTAATGCAAGAGATGAATACCCTTGACCACCACATCATGACTCCCCCACTTAAGAACGGGGTCATTTGGGAATTGGAATTTGACCCTACGGGTTCTACAATCAATAGAGGCATAATTTGCATGCAACCAATCCATCCCAAGAATGACATCAAAATCCACCATATCCAACTCAACAAAATCACAAGGCAAAATTTTATGCAAAATGAAAATGATACAATTTCTATAGACCCTTCCAGTAATGGGCACCAACGGGAATAGACACTTCATACGGCTCACACAACTTTCAGGGTTAACATGAACCTTTTTGGCAACAAAAGAACTAATAAAAGAAAGAGTGGCACCTAGGTCTGTCAATGCATATACATCAAAATCAAAGACTTTTAACATACCGGTGATGACATCGGGCACCTCATCCACCCCTTGCCTCCCTTGGAGGGCATAGAATCGATTTTGCCTTGGGGCACCTCCTTGTTGTCCTCCTCTTCCCAAAGGAACCGCATTTGCACCTCAGCCTTGTGGACGACCATCTCTACCCTTGCTACAATTACGAGGACAATTCATCACCTTATGACCCACTTCATCACAATCATAACAATCATTAGTATCCTTCAAACGTGGGTCATTATCTCTACCACATTTTGGGCACATAGGCTTAGGCACCACACCACCACCACCTTGGACCCTTGGATTGTCAATATCAAACCCCCTAGTAGGAGCACTGGAATACCCTTGGCCTTGATAAAATCGACCAACCTTGCGACTTTGGAATCTACCTTTAAAACGGGCCTTCTTAGCCTCATGAACCCTCCTCTTTCTCAACTTTTCCCTCTCCAATTGTTCGCCATAAGTCATGAGACGGGACAAGTCCATATCACCTATCAACATGGTGGCACGACACTCCTCATTCACTAAAATAGATACACCCATCACAAACTTGTTCATTCTAAACGTTGGCTCGGCCACCAATTGTGGAGCATATTTAAGAGTTGCTTGAACTTAAGGGTATATTCCCTCACATTCATCGACCCTTGCTTTCAATTCATGAATTCCATTATTTGGCCTCCCTTAACTCAAGAGGAAAGAATCGATTGAGAAAAGCTGCCTTAAACTCCTCCCAAAGAATCATATTGTTGTTCCCCTTCTCCACCTTCCATTGGGTAAACCATATTTGGGCCACCCTTTTGAGTCGGTAAGCCATCAACTCAGCCTTATCCTCCGATCTAACCCCCATAATAGACAATACTTTGTACAACTCATCAATAAATTCTTGAGGGTCCTCATCTACTTTAGACCCATGAAACTCCAGTGGTTTCATCCTCATAAAATCCCTCAACCTAGATGCCGAAGTAGGAGCATGAGGGGATTGGGCCCCTTGGTTGATTTGATTAGTCATGGCTTGTGTTAGCATAGCAATAATATCCCAAAACCCTTCAGGAGCAGGCTGCTCTTTGGGTGGACGGGCCCTTCTTTCTCTTGTATTAGGCATGATCTAGCAAAGAACAGTCATTAGAGGAGAACCTTACCTAACTTCTATAGCACAACATAGACCATGAAGAAGGGAAACATTTCATAAAACGCCTCATAGCCTCTTACTCATGGTTGTGGTGCACTTCACAACCATGAATAAGACTCTGATCGACATGGTGTGTTGGATGCCGAGGACCATTAACAACCTAGTGCTCTAATACCAATTTTGTCACTATCCAATCTTAGGGCCTAGCGGCGAATGGAAACTCGAAGGGAACCAAACAAGACTCTTAGCATATCAATCACACATCTCTGGTCGCGGAAGCAAAGTAAACAACATCAAGAGAATACAATTAAGGATAAAAAGGCTAAGGGAAGTCTTTAATAGCATGAAAGATAGAAGAATCAAAGATCAAGATATAAGTACATCATTAGTTCCAATAAGCACCTCTAAACATAGACTTGAGAGGCGGCCAAGACACTTTCCGGCCTCACCCTTTTAGTATCAAAGTTCAACACATGGAGATAATAAAAATAAGAGTGCAAAGCTAGTGTCCACAAACTTGAGGACTCACCAATAGCTTTCTTCATGACGACCAACTAGCCACGAGGAGGATGATCTTTAGGAGCTCCGATTCTTATATGATGAAATCATGTAGGCAAGAGTATGTGTTAATACATTTGAATATACTAAGTATGTAGGATGCAATGCAACAAGAGATAAGCAGCATAATCAAAACACATAATTAAGCATTGAATGAGCATAATAGCAATATGGCATGCATGAATGACGCTTGAAGTACAACATGCTTAGATAGAACATAATACATATGTAGGAAGAGACCATAATCATAGACCAAGCAACCTAGTACTTAGCACCCCCTCGGGAAGTGATTGAGGTATCTACCCCTCAATTGGTAAATGTGCATAGCACCCCCCCATCAAAGTGGTCAAGGTATATAACCCTCAACATGGTAGATGGAGATAGCATCCTACATTAAAGTAGCCAAGGTATATACCCCTCAATATGGTAGATGGACATAACATCCCCCATCAAAGTGGCCAAGGTATATACCCCTCAACATGGTAGATGGGCATAGCACCCCCATCAAAGTGTGGTCAACTTGCAACACTATAGATACTTTTCATGAATTCAACATATACATACATTCCTTTCATCATCATAAAGTCACTAGACTCATAAGCCATCCAATAGATCACCAACAACTCAAGAATCCTTAACAAGACATTTATCAAACACTTGTGAGTGTGAAATGTTAGTCCAAAATCATGCAATTCAAGAGTGAAATCATGAGAGAAATATTAATGTAAATTAACCCACCCACACTTGGTAAAACCCTCATGTGAAGTGCATTGAAAATCCCTATCAAATATCATCCTATATCATAGCTCTATAGCTCAAAACATGCGTAGTCACAATAGGCAAATCATCTCATAGTGTACACTTAAAATGAGTAAACATATGTTTTCAATCAACTTTTCGTCAAACCTCAACATAGTATATGATCATAATCAATAATGAGTAATACCCATAAGTAACACAACTTGGAAACATGCAATTTTCATAAAAAGGAAGATTGGGCATCATGGGTGAAAGGACCCAATGGTTGAAACTGACATACCTTAGATCTCGAATTTCTTAGAATTGGGTTGTGAAAGACTTGAAGCTTAGAAGTGGGTCTTGGAATCCAAAACTTGTTCTTGAGTTTCCTTGAACTTGTATTGGGGTTTTGATGGAGGCTCTTGAGAGAATTTGAGAGTGTATTCAAGTTGAGAGTAATGACATTGATCCTTTAGAATAGGGTTTAGGTCCTTTGGGGAGGTTAAGATAGCATGAGAAGTCTAATAAGGTCATTAGAATGGATTAAATTCATGAAAACGCCATTAATGAAACTAAAAGAAAAATTAATAAAGTGTCACCTCACTTGAGGTTACACGGGTCGTGTGGCACTCCACGGTTCAGGTGGAGTGTCCGTGAACCAACACTTAGACAATTTCTGGAAATCAAAAACTTGGCCAACACTTGAAATTTTTGCCTAAGTGTCACCTCGCTGACTGGTTTACGGGCCGTGTGAAGTCACATGATCCATTTACTGGTCTGTCAAACTATACTTAGAAAATTTTGCGAAAGTTACAAGACGATAATTTTACACCTATAAATATTTTCGCTCCGGAAGCCTCACGGAGGGCCTCACGGCCTGTGCCACACCACAAGACTCGTGTGGCCTGTCGCGGCATATGCCTTAGCCACAAAGTGGCCATTTTAAGCCCAGGCCAGTCACACGGCTTGTGAGATGTCACACGGCCCGTATGGCTGCCCGTGTGGCATCACTGCACTGGAGGGTTCTAGGGAAACGGGAATAACTCCTTCACCCAAACTCAGAATGAGGTGAAACCAAGTGCACTGGAAAGGTAACTCAAAGGGATTTCATTTAACATATCATGGGTCATTCAGTTCCATGTGTTCTAAAAGTTATGCTTGTTTAAAGTTACCACTTGCATAAACCATCACCCAAAACTCAAGTCATATGGAAGTCTTGAACTCGTCAAAGTACTAGAAGTCTTCCACGAACCTAATACACTCCCCACCTAAACAAATGAGGCTTAAAGCATGGAAACAAAAGAGCATGGAGTTACGGGGTGTCACAACACCAACATTAGATGTTGAGATCGATCCCCAGGGAATCTTTATTCAAGGCGGAAGTGACTTGTTGGACCAAGCAATTGTAGGATCTAGGGGGTTGCAATAATCAAAATAGAGTTCAGCTAACAAGTTCTAATTAATGAATTAAACAACTATTAAGGAAGATGTTGGGGATGTGAAAATATGGGAATTAATCTATCAAATAGGTCGAGATACTTGACTACATGAGTTGATATTGAGTGAATAGGCTAAGTTGTTTCTAACCTGAATCACCTATGATATATGGGTGTTTGGTATGAATCAGCTAAGATATCACACATAGATCATTAAGGACACACTTGTCCTAAGAAGTCGTGGTAAAACCCTTACTACCTGGCCATTGAATCCATGAATGTGGATATCAACTAAAAACCCCATAAGGTTTTAGGCCATTATATCCATTCCACACTCTAATAGTTCCAGCTGAGGTAACCATTAGAGATCTAAAACAAAGCCCCAAGTTTGCAACCTTGAAATTTATACATTAAAGTTAGGAACAAATATAAAATCACCAAAATCAACTACAGATAATTAACTAATTAGTTGATTATCACCATCCAATCTTCTCTAATTTGATGCCCAAAAGCTTCGAAACCTTAACCTCCCTTGTACTCTATGAGGAAAGTTATATATACTACTACTACTAGCTAATTGTTCTGATATGGAATGGACAGATGATGTACAATATCTTTTCTAAAATTGCATATATACTCTGTGCAAATGTGTGAGAGTTTGTGCTGCGAAAAGTCGTTTGGCGGTCAAGGCCGACCATCGCCGAGCACTCCGGTGATGCGCCGAATATGCACTTGACCGCTTTCTTGTGCATCTTCATAAGGCTTATTCTATTGCAACACTAGGCGATGACTCTTTGGTCTGCCTTTTAAATTCAACGATGTGCCAAAATATTCGTCATATCATCTTTCTATCAGTATTTTGGGGCTATGGGTGCTGCAACGTAAGGCGATCACTTGTTCACTTCAACGTATCGCTGAGTATGCTTTGTGACATCGATTCTGACCACACTGTTGACTTGACCTGGAATCTTGGTTGCTACATAATTAGGCGATCTCCTTAAGCATTCAAGGGATAGCCGAGGATGTCGATGATGTTGCTTTTCACCGCCTTTCAACATTTTTGCTCACATTCCAAGATTCCACCAAGTCTTGCCCTTTTGTGCGCTTTTAATTCCATTTCCTATCATAGCACATGCATATTTATTAGCAGTTGAAATTGTTAGCACACCAAGCGCAATGTTTCCTTGCAATTAAATCCCAAAATGAGTCCGAAATATGGACTCATCAACACCCCCAACTTAAGCGTTAGATGAAGACTTATTCTTGAAGGGATTTTGTTGTGCTCAGGAGAAGTTTGTGCTTTATTGCAATAGTCAATTTACTATTCATCTTGATAAGAATTCTACATTTCATGATCGGTCTAAACATATTGATGTGAGACACCATTAGATTTGGGTTGTAACATTGGATTCTAAGCTACTTCTTAAACTTACGAAAATCCATAGGATAATAATGGTTCCACCATAATGACTAAAGCTTTATTATCAAGAGGGAAGTTTGAAGAGTGTTCATGATAACCAGAATGGGGAACTCCTCCACATCAGAGGGGGAAAGTTATTAGGTTTTGATCGTTATCCATTCATATGTGGATAATAAATGTCCAATTTAGATTAGCTCATTCTTGTCCATAAGCTCAAAATGGTGGATCATATGTGAGATCTCTTTAGGTCTTATTTCACACAGACAAGAGTAAAACTTTTAGCGCCCATATAAAGTTAACTAGAGAGAGAAGGCGTAGTGTTTTTTTTTTTTAATTAAATTTTCACCCATAATAACCAACTTCAAATAGTGATTCCTCCTGCGTTTCTTGATCAATTCTCTTGATTCTTATAAAGTTATTCTTATCATTTTACTCTTTGATTGGGAACTTACTGCTCAGCAGAGCAAGTTTGGGGGTCTAAAGTTAAATTTCATAGAAAGAATTTATTACTTTTTTACATCTATAAATTTAATAGCTATAAGATACTCAATGTAATTTTACAAGTGAAGTCTCGTGAAAGCAGGATACACGTAAGACTTTTTTATGAAGTAAGAATGCAACTAATGAAAATTTTAATGAAAAATAATATATAATTAAAATAATCAAACCCGACTCAAAATTTTAAAAGTTTATATAATTATATTGAAATAGTTGTGCTAAATTTGATAAATTGATATAATGATACTAAAATAGTATTGATTTGTTGCGGTGCTTGAAATTTAAAGAATACTTCAAAAAATAAATTTAATCTTCTTAATGAGTGAGTAAATCTAGAAAAAGGAATAAAAAAAGGTAAGTAAGAATAATAATTTGGGTTGATGAATATAATCTCCAAAATATAAATAAATCAATAAAATAAGTGGACATGTAAGAAAGGATATCATATTTAGCTAAACACTATTTTATTCTTAACTAGTTTAGTATATGTGCTTTGCACGTATGTATTGCACGTATATAAAAAATATATATAAATAGTAGTTACTACTAAGATAAACACAACTCATATATATAAAATTAAATAAATGTTATTAATTTAATGTAATAGTTTAATCTATATTATGAACAAGAAAATATGAGAAACTCAATTACTTTAATATAGAGAAATATTAATAGTTTATGAATACATAAACTAATAATTTGGAGTTGAATAGTTAGGAGTTAAATAATTAATTGATTAAAATTTAATTTTAAAAAAGCATAGTTTTAGTTACTTTTTTTTCTTTTTAAAATTTGTTATATCACATACTTCTATTAACAAAATATTTAATAATCAAAATTTTAATTGATTTTAAAATCTTAAATATTAGAAAAACAATATTAACATTTTTTCTTTTTCTTTCATAGCCTAAATAATTAATATTAACATTTTTCCTTTTTCTTCCATAGCCTAAATAATTATTTATATAGAATAGTCCTAAATCAATAGTGAATTTAAATATAAGAAAATTCTAATTCAAAAGTAAATCTTGAAACTAAATAAATAAAAAAATAAATTAATAAATTAATAAAAATAATGAAAAGACAATTTGTCCGTGCCAAAGATAGATAGACAGACACACACATACTAATGTAGTGTACGTGCTTCACACATATGCGTTGTGTCAATCTACAAATTATATATAAATTATACAAATAATACTTGTCATTAGAATTAATACAATATTCATATAATCAAAATTAAATAAATGTTACTAATTTGATTCAATAGTTTAATCTATCATGAACGGGCAAAGATGAAAAATTAATTCAATTACTTATAATATAGAGATATATTAACTGTTTATAAATACATAACGTGATAATTTGGAGCTAAATAGTTATGAGTTAAATAAATAATTGATTAAAATTTAATTTAAAAAAACTCTTAAATATGAAAGGAATAGTTTAATGTTTTCAATTTAATTTTAGTTACGCTTTTTTCTTTGTAAATTTTATATTACATACTTTTATTAATAAAATATTTGATAATTAAAATTTTAGTTAATTTCAAAGTCCTAAAATATTAGAAAAATAATAATATGTTTCCTTTCCCTTCATAGCCTAGACAATTATTTATATAGAATTGTCCTCAATCAAGAGTGAATTCTAAATATAAAGAAATTTTAATTCAAAAAATAAATCTTGAAACCAAATACATAAAAGATAAAATAATAAGTTAAAGAATAAACTCAATACATGATATAATTTGGTGGCTCTAAATAAAGTGTACTTCGTAGGAAAAAAACGTGTTGCTAATTTAATTTAGGTTAGATTTCAAGCTAAACTTGGACAATGAGTTTTATAATATTGTTTTCCTCGTGTGTATATATATATTTCTAGATTAAGTCTATTTTGGTGGAAAAAGAATAAGAATTTAATCATAATAAGAAAATATTCTCAATTTAAGTTTCATTATGTTTATTATATGTAATATTTAATATTAATAAAATAAAATTTAAAGAAAATTGGTCAAAAGATGATTTTATCTTAAGAGGGATCTTTTAATGAAGGCCAAAAATTTGAAAACAAAATTAATTTAAGGCCAACTAATGAAAATTAACTAATAACAGAAATTTATTAGACTCAACTAACTAATCTAAGACCATAATATAATTTGAATGAAGCAAGTAAAACTGTTATAACAATTAATATTATTTTCTTTAAATTCAAAAAGTGAAAAAGAAAGGGAAATGAATATGAAATAAAGAAAGTGACTGTGTAATATAAGCAAACCTGATAATCAAATTGAAGTTCGGGAGAAGGCGTAAAATAAGAATATGCAAGCCGAATTATTGATTGTTGAATCAAAAGTTGAAATTGGAGTATTTTTATAGAAGTATAGAAGACATAAATCAAAAAGGAAAGAAATAATATTTTATTATATTTAGGACAAAACCTTTCCTCGTATAATTAGGATTCATAGTGAAATTAGAAATTTTTTTATTGAAATATGGTAAACTATTTTCAAACAATTAATAAGTTCTCCCCTTTTAAAAAAACTGTCACGACCCCACCCCGGAACCGTGACTCGTGCCGATTAGGCACTAGTGCTAACATCCAATCATAAAGGTTCCTAA
>JAPFFP010090936.1:0-20951 GCA_026153255.1 Solanum medicagineum
CTCTCAGCATAGTTCAATGACCAGTTGGGAAGACTTGTAGAAGTCTTTTTTAGAGAAGTACTTCCCAAGATAGAAGGAGCTCAAGTTGAAAGCCCAGATCAACAACTTCGACCAACTTCTTGGTGATTCGATGACAAATACTTGGGAGCGGATTACCAAATATCTGAGGAGTGTCCCTGACCACAAGATAGTTGATGATGCCTTAGTGGAGATCTTCTACCGTGCCCTTGATGAGAATAGTTAGGCATGTGCTGACACAATCATGGGGATCATGTTTTTAGATCAACCATTTGCAAGGATCGTAGAGCGAATGGAAAGGGTGGTTAAGACAAATCGTGCTTGGGGGAAGTGAGATAGAGCATCCACAAATAGTTCATGTCCTTTCTGTGTGGGTCCAGATCAAGCTAGAATAATAAAAAGATCATGCAGCAGCTTGCTCAGATTCACACAAGTATGGACATAATGATGAAGCAGAGCCAAGAGAGAGTGAATGCAGTGGTTCATCAACCTACACGTGCACCCATGTACGATGAGCCATACTCTGATGAGGATGCATGCTTTATTGATGATTAGATGGGAGGGGGGGTTTCGGACCAACGTTTAAGGGTCCAATTATAACTATTGACACCAAGGTCAAGGAAACCAAGGTCAAAGCTTTGGTAGAGATGGAGCTTACAAGGACAACCACGGAGGTTATTATGGTAGAAATAAGGGTCCACAGGGAGATGTAGATTGGGGTTGCAGATAACGCTTTAGAAATGGTTGTTATATTCTACCACATAAGCACGACATAGGTACAAGCAGTTCATATATTGAGGAGATGTTTGGTTGACTGCTGAAGAAAGCTGAGACACATGATGAGACTCTCAGAGGCATGAAATCGGAGATTTCTAGTATTAATCCGAAAATAGATTCTCACTCTATCGCCATCAAATAGCTAGAACAATAGTTTGTTCAAGTATCGACTCACCTTAATCATTGTCAGAGGGGCACACTCCCTAGAAATACAGTGTAAAATCCTAAAAGTTATGGGCAGTTTATGACGGTTACTACTCAGGGTGGCAAAAGCACTATTGATCCTTCTATATTTTTTGATGCAAAAGATGTTCATGAGGAGATGGTTACAACTAAGGACGTAGATGAAGGAAATGATCATGGAAAGGATGGGGTAAGTGAAGTTGCTAATGCGCCACAAGGGTTGAAGCCTATTCCTAGGCCTCCTCCTCCCTTCCCTTAGAGAACTAAAAAGAGGAAGGCAAGTTCAACCACTTTCTGTCCATGTTGAAGTAACTCTCCATCAATATCCCTCTCATCAAGGCATTGGAGAAGATGCCAGGGTATGTTAAGTACACGAAGGACTTGGTCACTACAAAGCGTACTGTGAGTCAGGAGCTTTCTCAAGAGCTTCAATATTGCAGTGTTATTGCTACGAGGTCTTTGGTTCAAAAATGAAAAGATCTCGATGCTTTCACCATTCCCTACACCATTAGAGATGTAGAGTATGCAAGGGCGCTATGTGATTTAGGTGCCAATATTAATCTGATCCCCTTATGGTATACAAGAAGCTTGGATTAGGAGCCCCGAAACTAACTAGTATGCGGTTGTTAATGGTGGATCGTACTGTGAAGAAGCCTATGGGGATAATACATAATGCACTAATTAAGATTGAAAAATTTGAAATCCCTGTAGACTTTGTGATCCTTAATTGTGAAGTCAGTTTTGAAGTCCCTAATATCTTGGGGAGGCCTTTCGTAGCCACTGGAGGAACCTTGGTGGATATGGAGAAGGGCCAACTCAAGTTTAGATTTGGGAAAGATGAGGTCATGTTCAACATTTGTCAGCAAATAAGAAAATATGATGATTTGAGAGTAGTTTCTATTATTGAGGTTGTTGATGATGCTGAACCAGAGGTTCCACTTGAAGTAAGATTGGGTATTGACACCTTGGAGGCAGTGCTGATGAACTTCGATAGTGATGGTATCCCTGAGTATGAGAAGATAGTAAATGCTCTAGGGGTGTCTTACCATCCGAGGTGCCAAACTAAGTTAGAGATGGATTTGTAAAATCGAAAATAACCATCACAAAGCCCTCCATAGAAGACCCACGAGTGTCAGAATTGAAGGTCTTTTCAGCACATTTGAGGTATTCATTTCTTGGAGCCAAAAACACTTTGCCAATTTAAGTTACTGCAGATTTTAATGAGGAGCAAGTGAGTGCCTTTGTGATGGTGCTTAAACAATTCAAGAATGCTATCGAATAGACGATTGCAGATATCATTGGTATCTCTCCTGGGATATGTACACGCCCAATCCAATTGGTCAAAGACTACAAGCCAAGCATTGAGCCTCAAAGGAGCCTCAACCCTCCTATGCAAGAGGTTCTGCACAAAGACATCATCAAATAGTTGGATGTAGGAAATCTACCTGATTGTCGATAGTGAATAGATGATGGCACGACCTAAACCTAGGGCCTAGACTTGATTGACCAATGGGGAACACGAAGGAACCCCAAACAATCCTCATAGCATATCATTACATATCCTTAGTCCCGGAAACAATATAAAATATCATAAGAAACATGGACATGGGGAAATAGGACTAAGGGCGAAAGAGAGAGTTTAATACTTAAATAACATAGATGAGTCAAAGCTTAAACGTATTACATAACTTATCCAACAACACCTCTAAACATAGATACTTAGCGGGGTCCAAGACAAAGCAACTGGGCTCACCCTAATAGTCAAAATAACAACAAAGAAGAAGGAATCAATACATAACATAAGAAACATAGGCCAACATCCCCGAAATGGAGGACTCACCAATAAGCTTGAGTGAAACTATACTAGCCACGTGGGTGGAGATGCTCAAGCGGGGCTCGGGGTGAAGGTACTCCTAATGGGTTAAAGACCATATCAACAGATCTTCCATCTTGTAAACAAGGTGTTCCTATATGGTCATATCATGTAGGCATAGAGTATGCGTCAGTATTTTGGAATGTACTAAGTATGTGGGATGCAATGCAACAAGACATAGGCATCATAATCAAAATGCATAATGATAATCAATAGGTAGCATAATACCAATATGGCATATATAACCAACGGTTAAGTAAACCATGCTTTGCAAATCATTCATCTTACATAGATCATATTATACAAGTGTGTAAGAAACCTCAACCAACATAACATAGACCTTTTGGAGGAGCAACCTTCCTTACGGGAGTCCATCCCTTTTTGGATCAAATGACCTTCCTTGTGGGAGCCCGTCCCTTTTCAAATTAAGTGTCCTTCCTTATGGGAGCCTATCCGTACTTGAATTATGTGACCTTCACTATGAGAGCCAGTCCCTTTTCGGATTGTGTGATCTTCCTTACAAGAGCTCGTCCCTTTTCGAATTATGTGACTTTCCTTATAGGAGCCCATCCCTTTTCGGATTATGTGGCCTTCCTTAGAGGAGCCCATCCCTTTTCGGATTATGTGGCCTTCCTTATGGGAGCCCATCCCTTTTTAGATTATGTAGCCTTCCTTATGGGAGCCCATCCCTTTTTGGATTATGTGGCCTTCCTTACGGGAGCCCGTCCCTTTTCGGATAAAGCATTTCATAGAACTAGCTTATAAAACCATCACATTTCAACCATCAAGAAAAAACTCCTTATTTTCCCAAGAATACAACAACATGAGGACCAACAATTCGCTTGCAATACATACGTTATTTACATGATTTGGAGACACATATATACATCATTTTATCATCATATAGTCATCATAATATCATTCAACTCATAAGACATGCATTGGACCAACAATTCCTTAGGAAACTCTAGCTGGACATTTTATCAAACACTTAGTGGGTGTGCAATGGGGGTAAACGACCATGCAATTTAGAGATGAAATCATGCAAGAAAATCCACTGTAAAACCATCAATCAATACCTTGCAACACCCTCAAGACATACACATCAAAAACCCTCATCAAATCGAACGATAGATCCAAGATTAAGAGCTCAAAACATGGTAAAACAACCAATACTTTCATGAACTAAAATCACAGTGTAGTAAATTTCTCAATATACAAGACCCACAAGTAAAATCAACTTTAAATCATACAATATTAGTAAAAAGGAGGCTTAGGTACCACGGGTGGAAGGAACCAATGGTTCAACACCTCATACCTTAGCTTTGGAGAACCCTTGAAAGAGATTGAAGATGGACACTTGAAGCTTGAATGAGATCCTTGAAGAAATCCTTAAGATTGGTCTTGAGTTTTGGGTCTTGGATTTAGGGTGAAATATGAGTCTAAGTGTTTGAGAGGATATTGGGGAATACTGAGGACGATATGAGGGTGAAATAAAGCTATGTATAGGTAAAAACACGTATGGGAACCCTTAGGCCCAAGACTTGAAAGTCGTTGACCGAAATTAAAAAAACAGGGCCAAAATAACACTGGTCCGCGTCGCGGTTGCTCGCTGGAAATCTGCATTTTCTGTACAAAAGAGTTTTACCAAAATGGGCATAAATCTTTCATTCGAACTAGGAATAAGGTAAAAGTAAGTGCAATGGAAAGCTAATTCAAATGGATTTAAGTTGGTAGGTCGTGGAACACTCAATTATTTGTGTACTAAGAGATTTTCTCCTTCAATGTTGACCCTCCTAAATAACATTTATTGCGATTTTTGGATTTTGATACGGTTGCTCTTTAATTCGGGTAAGACCTGTTCCCCACTCAATTTGACTCCCTAAACAAGAATATAAAGTCGGATTTTTGAAATAATGAATGGATTTTTAGATATATGGAAATTACGATTCGGGGTACTTTCGAGGCATATTTTCGGGCTGTTTTTGGGTCATTTCAGATGAGTCTGGTGCAGTGTGTTCCAAAGAAGGGGGTATCATCATAGTACCAAATGATAACAATAAGTTTATCCCGATGCGGCCAGTCACAGGATGGAGGGTATGCATTGATTATAGAAAACTTAATGCTTCGATAGAAAAAGACCACTTCCCCATGCCATTTATGCATCAGATGTTGGATCGACTAGTTGGAAAAAGGTGGTAGTATCTTTTTGATGGGTATTCAGGCTATAATTAGATCATCAATGCTCCATAGAATCAAGAGAAGATGATATTCACATGACTCCATGGAACCTTCGAATTCAACAAGATACCATTCGGGTTATTTACTGCCCCAGCAATATTCCAGAGATGCATGATGTCCATCTTCTCTGACATGGTGGAAGAAACTATTGAAGCCTTCATGGATGACTTTAATGTGGTGGGAGACTCATTTGAGAATTGCATAAAACACTTACATACGGTCTTACGAAGATGCAAGAAGAGTCATTTGGTACTAAATTAGTAAAAGTGTCACTTCATTGTGAAAGAAGGCATCATGTTAGGGCACAAGATATCTAGCAATGGAATCAAGGTCGACAGGGCTAAGTGGAGGTGATCGAAAAGCTCCCACCAGCTATCTCAGTAAAGGGTGTGAGAAATTTGTTAGGGCATGCAGGATTCTATCAGAGGTTCATAAAAGGCTACTCTAAAATCGCACACCCGTTGTGCAAATTGTTGGAGAAAGATGCTAAGTTCGTACTTGATGAAGCATGCCTTTGAAGAGTTGAAGAAGAGGTTGGTCACAGCACCAATCATCGTAGCTCCAAACTAGTCCAAGCCCTTTGAAATCATGTGTGATACAAGTGGTGTTGTTCTAGGTGTAGCATTAGAACAACGACAGGATATGATATTATATCCTATATACTATGCCAGCGAAGCCCTAAATACAGCCCATAAGAATCACACCATCAAGGAGCAGGAGTTGCTTGTGGTGGCCTTTGTATTCAAAAAATTTAGGTCATATCTATTGGTGGCCAAAGTGGTGGTGCATACAGACCACTAAACACTTAGGTACTTGATGGCTAAGAAGGATACATAACCAAGGTTAATGAGATGGGTGCTCCTCTTACAATATTCAACTTCGACGTCATTGATAGAAAAAGGGACAGAGAATCATATTGCAGGTCACCTCTCCAGATTGGAAGATGGGGCAATGACAAAGTTTGATGATGGATTGAGGATCAATGATTTTTTTTCCTAATGAGAGAGTGTTGGTTGCATCTCATGATCTGATACCTTGGTTTTCAGACTATGCAAACTATTTAGTAAGTGGTATTGTGTCACCCGACCTGAATAGACATCAGCGTCAAAAGTTTATATTTTTTGTAAGGAAGTTCTTTTGGGATGACCCATACTTGTTTCGCATATGCACTGATGGTATTATTCGTCGTTGTGTTCCTGAGGTTGTGATGATGAGCATACATGAGGCATGCCACTCGTCATTAGTTGGTGGGCATCATAGTGGAATTCAAATAGCACACAATATATTACTGTGTGGGTATTAATGGCCTACCATCCACTAAGATGCCTACGACTATGCCAAAGCTTATGATATGTGCCAAAGAGAAGGTGGGGTTTCTCTCAAACAAGAGCTCCCTCTAAACCCTATTATGGTAATTGAGTTATTTGATCTATGGGGGATAAACTTCATGGAGCCATTTGTTAGCTCACATGGAAATAAGTACATCCTAGTTGTTGTGGATCATGTGTCGAAGTGCATTGAGGCCATGGACCTACCTAACAATGAGGGAAAAAGTGTTACAACATTTATGAAAAAAAACATCTTCTCAAGGTTTGGCACCACTTAAGCTATCATCAACGATGGAGGTTCTCACTTCCACAATAGACTTTTTAAAGCTCATCTTGAAAAGTATGGAGTGAAACATCGGGTGGTGATGCATTATCATCCTCAGACGAGTGGGCAGGTGGAGGTGTTCAGTAGGGAAATTAAATAGATTTTATGCAAGACTGTGAATACAAATTGGACAAATTGGTATGGAAGCTAGATTATGCATTATAGGCATACTAGACAGCATTCAAAACCCCTATAGGCATGTCCCGCTATCAACTTGTCTTTGAGAAAGCATAGCACTTGCTAGTGGAACAAGAGCATAAAGCAATGTTAGTGCTGAAGAAGTTGAATTTGGATTGGAATAATGCAACAATTTCTAAGCTAAGTCAACTCAATGAACTTGACGAGTTTTTGTTGAAGTCGTATGAGAGATCAGCCTTGTACAAACAAAGTATGAAGCTGCAGATGACTGTCACATAGAGAACTGCCAATTTGCACCAGGGGATTTGGTGCTTCTATACAATTCAAGACTGCAATTGTTCTTTGCGAAGCTCAAATCCAGACGGTTGGCACCCTTTAGAGTAGCACATGTCATTGATCATACGGCTGTTGAAGTAGAGAGGAGAAATAGGGGAACTTTCAAAGTAAATGGTCAAAGAGTCAAGTTATACCTCGGAAATATGGAAGAGATAAAGACGGTCGAAGAATGGGACCTTGAGGAAGTCTAAGTACTTGAGCCATCTGCATCGTGTTGCGATAATAAATTAGGCAGTGCTTGTGAGGCAACCTAGGAACACTAGCACGTAGCCACCCAAGTATGTTCTTTGATCACTTATGTTTGATTTTGCATTAATTTTTTGCATTGGGGACAATACACATCATTTTTGATAGGGTGTGGGTAGATATGGGTCTCAGTGAAGTTTGAGTAGTTTAGGATCCATAAATATCCTAATTTTTTATCTCAGGGTTTTATTGCCTGTGTTCTTTTTCCCTTTGTATATCTACTTTCGATTGAACCAGAACATTTAGGATGTTTAGATAATATGTGAGCATATAGTACCAATACATATGGCATATAGTATGTTTTTGTTTTTTGTTTGGAAAATGATACCCACAATTTTTTTTGATTAGCAGTTAGATAGTAACCATGCATGTTTAGGTGTGTGACAATATTTATTCTAATATATGAGGATAAATTGAGATAAAGAACATGATCTGTGAGTCTTTTCTTGATAATGTGTCCAATGCCATGTGAGTCTGAGCATAAGTTGCTAGATTCATGTATTTTGCGGTAATTCATAACTTGGCCTATTACTCTAAGTTAGATTGTAGATTAATTGGATTAGGAAAGGATCTTAGGTCATTTTTCTTAAATAAGTCCACTTTCTCCTAAAAATGATCCAAATTGATGATATATCACTTATTCCTAATGTTTTAGCCTAACATATACCTATTCTTTTAGAATACCTGCTGAACCTATCCTTTTCTAGTGATAATCCTGAAATTAGCCCTGGTTCTTTCCTGAACATTGTGCACCTTGTCTGAGGCAAAAAGCCTAAGTTGAGGGTGGCTACTAAGGAGTGGCCTGGTTCTGAGAATGGATATTATGCACCTCAGCATAGGCTAAAAGCCTAAGTTTAGGGTGGTTGGTGTAAGTAAAACATAAAAATAAGGAGGTAAGTTAGTGATACAAAGAAAAAGGTAAAGTCATGTACTAGGTTCTAGAAAAACAAGTTATACCTTATTTGTGAGCTCTAAAGAAAAATGAAGTGTAAAAACAAGGCAAAAAGATGAAAAATGAAAAGAAAGCACTCAGAAAATCATGAAATACAAGAAAGGGAGAATAAGGTGAAAATGGCAAAGTTGGTAGCGCAAAAGTGCAGAAAAATGCAGTGTCAAGGAGGGTCGTTAGTCACTATTTTCCCATAATGTCATACCAAACTCTCCTGATTCTACATTACAAACCTAGAAAGTCCGAAAGTGATCCTAGTCCAGTTAATTGAAGGTCTGTGTCATGAGTACAGGGGCAAGCCTATGATATGAGACATTATGCATGAATATCTTTTGTGATAGTGAGTGAGTTTGCATAGTCCCAAGGTTAAAATATCATTAAGTGTTAGATATGAAACTTCTTTCTGTGAGAGCACTTGCATTACATTGTTAGCATTATACTTATTCATTGAATGTGGACTATTGATAATACCTCACTTTTCATAGTTGTGTTGTCACATACATTGATGTGCTAAATAGTTATCTGCTCCTGTTTTAAAAAGTTGGTGTGGGATATCTGATTCTGGGATGTATGTGATGTATGCCATTGAGTTGAGGTCTATCTGTTACTGTATTGTCTATATAGATTGAGTCTATCGCTTGAGGACAAGCAACAATTTTAAGTTGAGGGTGCTGATGTGCTGCAAAAATAAAGCACTTTTGATGCTTAAAACTTGGGATTTTGTGTGTTCTCAATGCGAAGATAGTTAATTTTATGTGTTTTTGTGTTTATCTTTGCTGGATTACAGGTTGGCCATCATTTTGGGGAAAATTGCAAAAGTTGCTAAGTTTTTGCTATTATACGAGACACCTTATGGGTCGTACACAATTTTAAGGGCTGTAGGGAGGTTTCGTGCAGATTTCTTGTGAGGGACTGATTTCTGAAGTTCATTCTACAAACAGACAGATAAGTCATAGAAGAGTTTATGAGTCGTAGAAAAGGATTCGTGCCCACAGGATTGTGTCATCCGATGAAACACCCTTTATGGGTCGTAAAACACTTTGTGAGTTGTAGAGGGGGATAGTAGAGTGAAGTATAGAATTCCAGCAGCTGAAGTATGAGACCCTGATTGTGGTCGTAGAAGACAATATGGGTCATAAAGAGATTTCTTATGGCGTGCCGACTAATTCTCCTATTTTGTTTAGGATTTGATTTTAATTATTATAAATAGGTCTTTTAGACTACGTTTCATAAGTTTTCACCTAGTATTCGGAGAACTCACTATTTATAAGGAGAAAATCATAAGAGTCTCTTTGCGAACACTTGTGATTTAATTTGATCATCAAGCCTGTGATTCTTATTGACATTGGATTTCTTGTTCTTAAATCTACAGTGTAAATGTTTAATTATGTCTTCTCAATTCATAATTCTTCATCTCCATATATGCCACAGCCCAAGCATACAGCCTAGACATGACACTGCGAATGAAGATCCCGAAGGAACCCCAAACAAGCCTCTTAGCATATCAACCACACATACTTGGTAACGGAAGCATAATGCAAATAAATAGAGAAGTAAATAAGGGAAAATGGCACTAAGTGAAAGTCTTTGTTAAAATTGAATATAGAAGAGTCAAAACTCAAAGCATAAGTACATCATTTGTTTCAACAACACCTCTAAACATAGATTGGAGTGGGGTCAAGACACTTTCCAGGCTCACCCTCATAGTAATAAATGTTAAACATAAAGATATAACAAAATCAAGAGCAGCATAGCTAGTGTCCCCGAACTTGAGGACTCAACAAAGCTTATCTTCAAATATGCCAAAACTAGCCACATGGAGGATGATCATGAGGTGCTCTGGTTCCTACATGGTAACATCATGTAGGCATAGAGTATGCATTAGTATGTTTGAATGTACTAAGTATGTAGGATGCAATGCAACAAGACATAAGCCCACATAGTCAAAATGCATAAGCATAACCAATGGATATGTGTAGTATCAATATGGCATGCATGATCAATGCTTGAATTAAAACATGCTTGTAAATCATATGCTTGTATAGAACATAATACATCTGTAGGAAGAGACCATAATCATAGACCAAACAAGCTATTACTTGGAATCCAAGGCATGTCATCCTCTTGGAAAGTTATTGAGGTATCTAGCCCTCAACATGGTAGTACAAACATGTCACCCCCCGACAAGGTGGTCAAGGTATCTACCCCTCAACGTGGTAGTACGGGCATGTCACCCCCCGAAAAGGTGGTCAAGGTATCTACCTCTCAATGTGGTAGTGCGGGCATGTCACCCTCTGACAAGGTGGTTAATGTATCTACCCCTCAACATGGTAGTATGGACATGTCACCCTCCAACAAGGTGATTGAGGTACATACCCCTCAAAAAGGTATTACAGGCATGTCACCCCTAGATAAGGTGATTGAAGCATGTCACCCCCTCAATAAGGTGATAAGGCATGTCATCGCCCAACAAGATGTGGTCAACTTGCAACACCATATACACTTTTCAGGAATTCAATACAAATATACCATCCCTTAATCATCATAGAATCACTTAACTTGTAAACCATGTCATAGACCATCTTTAACTCAAGAATGCATGTTAAGACATTTTATCAAACACCTGGCAGGTGTGTAATGCTGGTTCAAAATCATGTAATTCAAGAGTGAAATCATGTGAGTCAACTCATTGTAACTCAACCCACCAATATATAGTAAAACCCTCATGAAGATAGCTTTAAATCCCTTATCAAATCTCATAACAGACCATAGTTTCATAGCTCAAAATAGTCACAATAGAAAAACCATCTCATAGTACACATGTGTTTCCAATCAGCATTTCAAAAACCCTGCATAGTTCACATAATCCATAATAAGTAATACCATAAGTAATACATCTTGAAATCATGCAATTTTTCATAAAAAGGAAGTTTGGGCACTATGGGTGAAAGGACCCAATGGTTGAAACCCACATACCTCAAACTTAGGGATTTCATTAATGTAGATTTGAATGAGAACTTGAAGCTTAAATGAAGTTCTTGAGATCCGGAACTAAGCTTGAGACACTAGAATTTGGGTGAAATATTTGGTTAAGTGTTAGAGATGATTTTGAGAGTGTCTTGAGTGATATAGAGTTGAAAAATGGATAAGTATAGGTGTTATATGCATAAAAGGGCATGGCGCCAAGACCCCAATGTGTTAGGCTGAAACTGAAAAATTAAGGAAGTCATAGCACTGCTCTGTGACAAGTCTGTGTCACGGAGCCGTCACGAACAGTTTCTGGAAATTTCAAATTTGGCAAAAGTTGTTTCTCACTACGGGCCTTCTAAAATCGGGGTTATAACCACTTCCCACTCAATTTTGCCCCCTGATCAAGAATAGGAAGTCAGATTTTTGATATCACACATGGATTTTGAGATGTATGGTAATGATTAATTATGGGCATTTTCGAGGCACATTTCTGGGGAATTTCAATATCTCCCCTGAAATGACCCTAAAGAAATGCCTGAAAATGTGCCTCGGAAGTATCTGGAATCGTAATTTCTATATATCTCAAAATTCATTTCTGACATCGAAAATCCAACTCCATATACTTAATCAGGGGGCACAATTGAGTGGGAAATTCGTCTAACCTCGATTTTAGAGCGAACGAATCACAATTTCAAATTCCCAAAAATTGATTTCCATAGAGGTTCTTGCACCCCAGGCGCGCCTCTATGTAATTTTGTGCCCAATTTTTTGTTCGGTCCAAGACTTTTGGGTCTTGGGCCAAAGTCTTCCCATACATGAAAATACCTATACTTAGCTACATTTCACGTTCATATCAAACAAGACATTCCCCAAAACCCTCTCAAACCCTTAGACTAATATTTCTCTCATAATTCAGGTGTCCAAATCTTTTCTGGATCTTAAGGTTTTCATTCAAGATTCAAGTCTCCATTTCAAATCTTCTTCAAGAAATTCTCCAAAGATAAGGTATGTGGATTTCAACCATTGGTTCCATTCACCCATTGTGCCTAAGCTTCCTTTTTACCTAAATTGAATGATTTAAAGTTGATTTACTCATGGGTCTTACTTATTATGAATTTCACTGCACACTATGTTGGGGTTTCATGAAATTGTGATTGTTTTAGTATGTTTTGAGCTATGAATGTAAGATCTATTGTGAGATATGATGAAGGATTTTGATGTATATTGCTTGAGGGTGTTATCGAGTACCTATTGATAGTTTTACATTGAATTTTCTAGCATGATTCCACTTTTGAAATGCATGGTTTTACACTAGCACTACACACCTGCCAAGTGTTTGATAAAAGTCCGATTATGATTTATTGAGGAATTGAAGGTCCAATGCATGTCTGATGAGTTAAATAACTATATGATGATGAAAGGAATATATGTATATGATATTATCTCTATAGTGCTAGGAATTGACCAAGCCTCACTCGGGAGGTTTTAGGCCTTGCTAACCTTTGTTGAGGGGTTTGTACCTCGATCGCCTCGCTCAGGAGGTGGTAGGCCCATGCAACCTTATTGGGGGGTTTGTACCTCGATCACCCACTCGGGAGGTGGTAGGCCCGTGCAACCATGTCGAGGGGTTTGTACCTTGATAACCATGTTGAGGGGTTTATACTTCATCAACCATGTTGGGGGGTTTGTACCTCATCAACCATGTTATGGGGTTTGTACCTCATCAGCCAATTGAGGGGTTAGTATTTCATTCACCTCTCCAAGGTGGTGGTAGACCTTGGATATTCACTATTAATGGGTTGTCCTTACATATGTATTATGTTCTATATAAGTATGATTTTACTTCAAGTGTCATTCATACATACCATATTGATATATGATTATTCATTACATTCAAACGTACTAACGCATACTCTGTGCCTATATGATGTCACCATGTAGGAACCGGAGCCTCACTTGAGCATCTTCCTCCACGTGGCTAGTGTGAATTTGCTTAAGCTATTTGGTGAGTCCTCGATTCTGGGGAAAATATCTATAATCTCATGATATGTACTAAGACAATCTTTCTTCTATATATGTATTGACTGTGAGGGTGATCCAGGTTGCTTGTCTTGGCCTCCGCTCTTATCTATTTATTAGAGGTGTTGTTGGACATGTTATGTATTCAACCTTGACTCTCTTGCTTGATATTGATGTTATGAAAGCTTTCCTTTAGTCCCTTTTGCCCTATTTCTATTTCCATCACGTTGTTTATTTGCTTCGGTGACTAATGATGTGTAATAATATGTTAAGAGAAAGCAATCTTCATCAAGGAAGGGGTCCCATCGCACATCTGATTCATGAACAAAGGATTCATAAACAGACAGGCTTGACATTCCTTAGAAAGCGGAAAAGAAAGGATTTGCAAGAAAAAGTCAAATAGACTGACCTACGAGCAAAAGTCGTGGAAGAGTGAGCGCAGGGAAGGATATTTCTTTTAATAAAGAAGTCAATTTTCAAAGTCACTTAAATCTGTTGGTGATCCCCACTTAACTCCTATTCCATTTCATTCGACTCGCAATCACAATAGTCGTACAGTCGAATAGTTGAGTTAGACGGGGGATAAGGGTCGAACTATCAAAGTTTGCTTGAGGTCCCCTCGGCTTCCCCATTTGCCATCTCACATCTAAAACCTAGGCTTGGGTCGTGAGAAAATTGGTATCTGAGCACTAGGTTTTTAGATCATCGGTGTCCAACTCACCGCATCAATTAGAGTCTTATTCATGGTTGTGAAGTGCGCCACGACTATGAATAGGAGGCTATGAGACTTTCTTGGAAATTTTTCACTTCTTCATGATATATGTCGTGCGACAAAGTTAGGTCCCCTAGGGCTTATTGCTAATCCCTAACCATTACATTTTAGGTAATGTTTCAAGCTACTTAAGACGACAATATATCTAATGTAGAGGTTCGGAATGCTCTATGAATATTGGCCAAAGCGGTGACAAAATTGATGACACACCTTAATTAATAACTGAGTGCTTCCGGGACTTCAAATGGTAAGAGAAGGGGTAGTGAGGCCAAGAGGGCCCGTTTTGAAGGAAAGTTCCAAAGCCTCAAAGATAGAGTGGATGCTATGTGTCCAACATGTGGTAAGGTTCATAGAGGCCCATGTTTGAGTAAAACCAATGATTGTTTCAGTTGTGGTGAAGTGGGACATAAGAGGAAGGATTGCCCTCATAAACGCAACAAGAGTAAAAGAGGTGATGGTGGAATGATTAATCCCAAGTGTCAAAGGTGTGGAAAGGACCATGTTGACCCATGCTTGAGCAAGACCAATGCTTTTTATGGATGTAGTGAAGTGCACAAGCTAGTTGATTGTCCATATGCTCAAAGGAGGTGTGCAGTTGGTCGACCTTTAGATCAAGGTGGTCATGTTGATCAAAGGGCTCAAAGAGGGGATGAGGTGCCCGATGTTATTACCAGTATGTTGAAATTTCCATTGGCTTTGATGTGTATGCATAGGTAGGTGCAGGTATGACTATTCCTTTCATTATTCTTTCTTTTTTGGGTTGCTAGTGGGCTTCTTGTGTACCCTGAGTTGTTATGTGAACCTTTGGTGCCTACCCTTTGTTGAGTCTATTGTTGCTAGGAAGTTCATAGGTATTGTTCCATGTCATATTGCATTAGCTCTTGCCTTGTGGCTTGTTGGATTTGATGTGGTGGATTTTGATGTCATACTTAGGGTGCATTGGTTATATGCTTATTGTGTTTCGATTGATTTTAGGACCCATATAGTTAGATTCAAATTCCTTAATAAACCCGTTCTTGAGTGGTAGTGAAGAGGTAAGCCTATTACTTGTCTTGAGGTACACTTGATCCCTAAGGGTGGCGTTTATCATCTTGTAAGAGTTAGAGGTGTTGAACCTATGTTATTTCTATTGAGTTGTTCCATTGATAGATGTGTTCTAGATGTCTTCCCAAATTACCTTCTCGGTGTCCCTCTCGAAAGAGAGATAGATTTTGGTATAGATCTCTATACTGATTCCCAACCCATTTCTATTCCCCTTTACCGTATGTCCCCGGCAGAGTTAAAGGAGTTGAAGGAACAATTGAGGGATTTGTTGGAGAAGTGTTTCATTAGGCCTAACTAATCACCTTGGGGTGCACCGGTATTGTTTGCGAAGAAGAAAGACGGGTCCCTTAGAATGTCTATTGAGTATCGAAAACTCAATAGGGTCACCATAGAGAATAAGTATCCTCTTCCAAGAATAGATGATTTGTTTGACCAATTGCAACGGGCTAGTCATTTCTCTAAGATTGATCTTCAGTCCGGGTACCATCAAGTGAAGGTGAGGGAGTGTGATATTCCTAAGACGGCCTTCCGGACTAGGTATGAGCATTATGAGTTTGTTGTGATGTCTTTTGGGTTGATCAGTACACCGGCTATTTTCATAGATCTTATGGATACGGTCTTCAAACCCTACCTTGATTCATTTTTTGTGGTCTTCATTGATGATATTTTGATCTATTCACATAGGGTGCAGGAGCATATGGGTCATTTGAGGGTAGAACTACGAAGATTGAGGGAAATGAAGTTGTACGCAAAGTATGAAAAATGTGAATTTTGGTTAAAAGAGGTTGCCTTCCTAGGTTATGTGGTGTCGGGGGATGGCATTAAGGTGGATCCCAAAAAGACGGATGTGATTTTGAAAATGGTGTTTTTCAAGTGTAACGTTGCATTAAGATGGACCCTAAAGGTAGATCTTAGATTCATAGCCCAAAATATAGTAAAACAGTCACAATTTCATAAACCCCAACATAGTGTGAAATGCATTTCATAATACCTAAGACCCATGAGTAAATCAACTTTAAATCATATAATTTAGAGTAAAAGGAAGCTTGGGTATTATGAGTGAAAGGAACCTATGAAAGAAACCCATATACCTTAGCTCTTCGAGAATATTTGAGAAGATTAGAGATGAAGACTTCAAGATTGAATGAGAACGTTAGAATCCGGATGAGTTTTGAGACTTGAAATTTGGAGATGAAATATTTGTCTAAGTGTTTGCGAGAGTATTTGGGAATGTCTTGGATGATATGAGGGTGAAACAAGGCTAAGTATAGGTATTTTCACGCATGGGAAGGCTTAGGCCCAGGACCCAAAAGTCTTGGACCAAACTTGAAAAACTGGACAGAAAATGTACTGAGGCGCGTTGCGCCTGTAACGTTGATTTCTCACCGAAATTTGACACTTTGAAATTTGAAATTGTGAATCGTTCACTCTAAAATTGGGGTTAGACCCTTTTCCTACTAAATTTGACCCCCAAAACAAGAATATGAAGTCGAATTTTCGAAATAACACACGAATTTTGAGATATATTGAAATTACGATTTCGGGCATTTCCGAGGCACATTTTCGAGCACTTTTTGGGGTCGTTTCAATATCTCTCCTTTGGGACCATTCATCCCTAAATGTCAAAGAAACATACAAGAGAAGAGTAATCATAAAGAGGTCAGCCCCAACAACAATGCAACATTACAGTTTAAAACACCATTGTCAAAATCTCAACATAAGTGTAAAATCACCATGAACCTTTTCAATATAAACATGAATGCATGCAAATGACTTAGGGGATGGAATGTGAGACATGAAATCACAAAAAGGAGTTTGACATGTTATCATTAGCTTGAATAGAATGAAAGAGATACGGATATCACTTCTCCATGCCCGCTCCGGCTCCCTAGTAGAAACTATCATCTTGAAGACTCTTTCGAAGGGCCTTGATGAACACAACATCCTTAGCGATAACCTTTACTCATATCCTCCCATCTTGTCCACCAGACCTCCTCATAAGTCAACCCGTCCTCCACAATGTCCATCACCTCAAGAGTCTTACAACACTCGAATCACTAACACAACTCCTTAATCCTAGAACCATGAAGAACCAGACGAACCATATCCTTGTCCCAAGGAATTTCCCATTCGTATGCAACCTCACTAATCTTCCTCGACCCCCTATAAAGACTCACAACCATGAACTCAATCCCTGTTTACCAGGGCAAACCACACTTTTTATGAGTGAAACCTTCAAATAGCCCCAATCACCAACTTTAAACTCAAGATCCTTTCTCCTCTCATTGACGTTGGGCCTTTGACGACTTTGGGCCTTCTTCAAACCTTCCCTAATCATCCTAACCTTCTCCAACTTTGGGCCACCTCCATAACCAGATCTAGTCCCAATGTAGCCATCTCTCCAACTTTAAACCACCCAACAAGTGATCTACAACGTCTACCATAAAGAGCCTCAAAAGGAGCCATACCGACGCTAGAATAATAGCTATTGTTGTAGGCAAACTCAATCAACGAAGATGATCATCCTAACCACAAAGTCCATATTAATCTCTTCCCTCTTCTAAGTAGGAACTCTATGTCTTGGGTTAGGCAACCCAACCTTAGATGTTCGGCTTTGACTTGTTAGCAACTATGGTAACTGGACGCAAATTTTGCTATGTCTTCCTTCATGTCTCCCCACCAATACACATCCCTCAAGTCTCTATACATTAGGTAGAATTAGGGTGAATAAAATAAGAAGAATTATGGGGCTCAACGAGGATCCTTTCTCAAGCCATCAACACAAGGCACACCCAACCTACCTTGATACCTAAGGGCATTGTCTCCCCCTTAGGAGAAAACCTCCACCTTGCCCTCTTTCACCAAGGCCTTTAATTCTAACAAGGAGGAATCAAGATTTTGCTTTGCTTTTTACCACATCGACCATTGAAGACTTAGAACCATCAACAATAACACCACCCTTACCAACCCCTTCCAACCTAACTCCCAGTCTAGCCAACCGATGGACCTCCCTAGCCACCTACTTTTCACCATCATCAACATATGCTAGCTACCCATAGGCATCCTACTTAGAGTACCAATCACAACCTTAGCCTTATTGGGGAAAATGATGCACACTCACACCATAGTCCTCAAGGAGTTCTAACCACCTTTTTATTACCCTCGAATCACACCTATCATATTTAGCAAACAATATCTCATCCCCCAGTACTTGCAATATACCCCAAATGGTTCACAAGCTCTACATCATTCAATGCTCTGCCACTAGAGGTCACCATAAACATGCCAAGGTAGGGTTTTAAGACCCTATTCATGAAACCCATAAACATATCCTGTGCATAGGTCAACCAAACAACTCCACCACTACTCAAATGCTTCTCTCTAGTTCGGAAAGACACTTAGGGATATCACCTAACCTCATCCTTACTTGGAGAGAAATACCGGACCAAAATCAATCTTAGAGAAGCATCAAGCCCATCATAGTTGACCAAATGGATCGTCCATCCTTAACCATCATATTACAACCTTACGGGACCTATACTTATTGGAAGCATGATATGCGATAGTCAAACCACCCCAAGGCCTCCAACCCAAACCAATTCCTCGAAGCATCAAAATACTCAACAACCCCCTTTCAATCCTCTCGGTAGAGCCAAGATAGGAGTGGACACAAGCTTAACCTTGAAGGTTTAGAAACTCTATTCACACTTAACAGCCCGCTCAAACGAGCCTTATCCGGGGTCAACTAAACCATATGAGAAGCAATAGAAAGAAACCAACTCACAACCTCCAGTAATAACCCGCTAAGCCCAAGAAGCCCCTAATATGCAATGGATTCAAAGGTCTAGGCCGACCTCTAATCACCTTCGTCTCCTTAGGATTCACCTTAATACCATCTTGCAACACCACATGACCTAGAAAGGTAACCTCCTTCAACCAAAAATCATACTTCTCATACTTAGCATACAACTTCTCCTTCCCCAAATCCACAATATTGGAAAGGAAATTCAAGAGTTCATCTACCACCCAAAATAATTCGGACAGAAATAGCTTTGGTTCAACAACCCTAACCCCCACAAGACAAAGAATGCAACCCTTCGAGATCAAGAATATCATATTACAAGAAATTGACCTACCCTTTTGCAACCACTTACAAGCCCCCACTTAAAGATGGATTTAATATGGAATCGGAATACAACTTCTCAGGCCCTATGTTCAATGGGGACACAATACCAACGAAACTAATCCATCCCAAGCATAGCATCAAAATTGACCACACTAAACCTGACAAGTCACAAGAGAAGACCTAATGTAATATAAACACGGAACAACACCTATGAACCTTCAAAAAAGCAATAGGCTGACCAATGAGATAGACACCAAAGATAGTTTGGAACACATGAAATCCACTAGCATCTAAAACAATAACGAAAGAGATAATGGCACCTGGACCCATCAATGCAAATACATCAAAGCCAAAGGAAATTTCAGCATACCGGTAGCAACATCGGGCACCTCATCCCCTCCTTGAGCCTCTTAATCAACATCACCACCTTTAACCTTGTCTTGAGCATAAGGGCAATCTGGAATTTTGTGGCCCATCTCTCCACACCCAAAGAATACACTCGTGTTCCTCCAACATGCACCACCATGCTTCTTCCCACATTTTGGGTATCTAGGAATAATCACCCCATCATTGCCTCCTTTACTCTTATTGCATTTATGCGGGCATTTTTTTAGCTTATGATCCAACTCTTCACAACCATAATAAGCATCGGTACCTCTCAAGCATGGGCCATCAAGGCGCCTACCACATTTTGAGCACCTACATAAGACACCACACCACCTCTACCTTTGGGACTTTGGGACTTTCCTTCGATTCGGGCCTCTTGGCCTCACTACCTCTCCTTTTTCCACTTGAAGTCCCGAGAGCATTCAGTTGTTGTTCGAGGTGGGTTTCCCATTTTGCTGCCGCTTTGGCCACTTCCCATAGAGCATTTAGAATCTCTGTATTAATTATATCACCATCCTAAGTAGCTCAAGACATATCCTGAAATGTAACGGTTAGGGATTAGCAATAAACCCTAGGGGACCTAACTCTATCACACGACATAGATCATGAAGAAGTGAAACATTTTCTAGAATGCCTCAAAGCCTCCGATTCATAGTCGTGTTGCGCTTCAAAACCATGAATAGGACTCTAATTGGCGTGGTGTGTTGGACTTCGAGGATCTAACAACCTAGTGCATTGATTCAAAATTTGTTATGACTCAAGCCTAGAGCCTAGACATGACAAGGTGCAAAGGGAACCCGAAGGAACCTAATCAAGCCTCTTACAACATCATTACACATCCTTGGTCGCAAAAGCGATAAAATAACAACAAAAGAGTAGATATAGGGTTAACCGGGGCTATGGGAAATCATTCTTATCATAGTAACAAGAGTCAATAAGAGAGAGTCAATGCTCATAACATTACGCATGATATGTCCAACAACACCTCTAATATGTAGATAAAAGTGGGTCCAAGACAAGCAACCGGGCTCACCCTTATAGTCAACATTTAAATAACAGAAAGATAGTTCTAGAACATAGTAAGAGATTATAAGCAACGTCCTCGAAATGGAGGACTCACCAATAAGCTTGAGTGGAATCATACTAGCCACGTGAATGAAGATGCTCAAGCGGGGCTCAGATTCCTACGTAGTGACATCATGTAGGCATAGAGTATGCG
>JAPFFP010090963.1:0-20945 GCA_026153255.1 Solanum medicagineum
CTTGCATTTTGGGCTTGAAGATGGCCATAAACATGAATGTCTAAGAGTTGCTGGTCATTGGAGACTCAGATTTGCTAATTCGTCAGGTTTAGGGAGAATAGGCCATGAAGAACTCGAAGATCATACCATATGTGCACTTGGTACAGAAGTTGTGTAAAAGATTTCGAAAGATCGAATTCAAGTGCACGCCAAGGATACGAAATGAGTTCGCCGATGCCCTTGCCACCATTTCCTCAATGATTCAACATCTGGACATGATGTATATTAATCCTTTATAGATAGACTTGAGGGAGCAACTAGCTCATTGCTTGCACATTAAGACAGAACCAGAAGGAAAGCCTTGGTATTATAAAGAAGTATTTAGAGACCGAAACTTATCCTGAAGATGCTACTTCCGATCAGAAGAGAGCTATATGCCGGAAGGCAAAGCATTTCTTTCAAAGTGGGGAAATCCTTTACAGGAGGACTCCAGATCTAGGTCTCCTTAGATACAATGACACTGTAGAAGCCATGATGCTTGTTGAACAAGTACATGCCGGGGTTTACGACACTCATATGAATGGACTCACTCTAGCAAGGAAAATCCTTCGAGACAGTTATTTTTGGATGACTATGGAGCACGACTATTGTAAGTTTGTGCAAAAATGCCATCAGTGTCAAATACACAGTGATTTGATTCATGTCTCTCCTCACGAACTCAAAGCTATGAGTTCTCCTTGGCTGTTTGTAGCTTTGGACATGGATGTTATCGGTCCGATAGAGTCAGCTGCCTCTAATGGTCATAGATTTGTTTTGGTTGCCATTGACTACTTTACTAAATGGGTAGAGGCAGCCTCCTACAAGTCCGTGACAAAGAAAGTGGTAGCTGATTTTGTGCGCAACAATTTGATATGCCAATTTGGCATACTGGATTCCATCATCACTGGTAACGGAGCAAATCTCAATAGTAACTTGATGAAAGAGATATGTGAGCAATTCAAGATCACTCATCAGAATTCAACAGCATATTGTCCTCAAATGAATGGAGCTGTAGAAGCCGCCAACAAGAATATCAAGAAGATTTTAAGGAAAATAATTGACAGACACTGAGGATGGCCCGAAATGCTACCTTATGATTTGTTGGGATACCGTACGACTGTCAGAACATCCATTGGGGAAACCCCGTACCTGTTGGTATATGGGACAGAAGAGGTAATACCGGACGAAGTGGAAATACCATGATTGAGAAATTTTCAAGAAGCCGAGTTGAGTGATGCCGACTAGCTTCGCAATCGAATCGAACATTTGGCTTTAATCAATGAAAAAAGGATGATAGCTGTTTGCCATGGTCAGTTATATCAATAGAGGATGATTCGTTCCTTCAATAAGAGAGTATGACCTCGAACGTTCAAGGTCAGACAATTGGTTCTCAAACGTATCTTTCCAAGTCAAATGAATACAAAGGAAAGTTTGCACCAAATTGGCAAGGTCCGTACATGGTTCGTAAAGTGCCGTCAGGGGGAGCATTAATTTTGTCAGAGATGGATGGTCAAGAGTGGCCAAGACCATCAATTCAGATGCTTTCAAGAGATATCACGTTTGAAGATTTAGAGTTCGCCTTTACATTTTTCTCCTTTGTAATTACACAATTTAGTCCCCGCATTTTATTTCATTCCTCCCTATGTAATGAACTAAGTTTGACCTAAATTCTCAAAAATGAGATACGTAGGTGGCCTATGTCGGCCTCGGTCATTTTCTTAGTCAAATTTTGTATTTTCTCTACCTCATGAGAGGGGAACTACGTTTGTCCTGATTCCTGTCCCAACGGGATAAGTAGGCGCCACAACGGCTCGGTCATACTCCCATCTGGGATAGAATTTTGAGAGGAACTCAAAACTTCTGAAACAAAGAGGTCCATCTTCAACAAATTGAAGTTTTCAAAGCATGGTAAAACTTCAACTAGGACAAAACTTTTGAGAAACGATCTCAAAAATCCTCAAGATGTTTCTAATAAGCTGTCAATCCCTGAAAACATCTAAACTGGGGACAGAAATTTTGAGATTGCCCTCAAAATTTTGCTAAGCATCATTGCAAATCTAAAAGCCATCTCAAGGATTCTCAACCTGATCAGGAATTCAAAGACAACTGCGACACATCAAGGAACCTATGTCAAAAGCCGAATATGTTCATCTAAGATTTACATAACATGACAATTGGCAGTGATTCTTCCTCAAAAAACCTTTTCTAAATTTGTTGTTTCTAACATGTCGAATATTTTTTTCAAAATGTATATTTTGTACCTTCTGTCTACTAAGAGGTGGGAGATCAAAGCGGTTTATCGGGGAACAAGACGAGGAGCAGACAACTGAAGAATCAACACAGATCAATTCACTTTGAGACTAAGGAATTCTCTGTGGATGCAGGAAAATTTCGCATGTCTTATCTATGACATAATAGTCAGGGCATAAATAGTTCCATTTCACTCAAATCCCCAGCAATTTATTACATCTCATGCATCCCAGAGAGCATTTTATTTTTCAAGTCATGACCAGAGCGCCATTTTATTTTCTAGTTGCTCCCATAGAGCTATTTCCTTTGCCAGTTGCTCCCAGAGAGCCATTTCATTTGCCAGTCGCTCCCAGAGTGCCATTTTATTTATCAGTCGCGCCTAGAGCGCCATTTTATTTTCCAGTATCGCCCAGAGCGCCATTTTGTTTTTCAGTCGTGCCTAGAGCGCCATCTTGTTTTCCAATTGTGCCCAGAGCACCATATTATTTTCTAGTTGCTCCCAGAGAGCCGTTTCATTTGCCAGTTGCTCCCAGAGAGCCATTTTATTTTCCAGTTACTCCCAGAGAGCCATTTATTTTTCAAGTTGACCCGGAGGGCCATTTTATTTTCTATTCGCGCCCAGAGCACCATTTTTTATTTTTTGGTTGCTCCAAGAGGGCCATTTTATTTTCCAGTCGTGTCCTGAGCGCCATTTTATTACCAGTCGCTCCCAGAGAGCCATTTTATTTTCCAGTTGCTCCCAGAGAGCCATTTTATTTTCCAGTTGCCGAGAGGATCATTGCATATTTATCACCGACAAGGCTATTTTATTTTTCTATTGCCAAGAGGAACATTGCATATTCATCGCCGACAAGGCCATTTCATTTTTCAGTTGCCGAGAGGGCCATTGCATATTCATCGCCGATAAGGCCATTTTGTTTTCCAGTTGCCTAGAGGGCCACTGCATATTCATCGCCAACAAGACTATTTTATTTTTCATTTGCCGAGAGGGTCATTGCATATTCATTGATGACAAGGCTATTTTATTTTTCAGTTGCCGAGAGGGCCATTGCATATCCATTGCCAATAAGGCTATTTAATTTCCCAGTTGTCGAGAAGACCATTTTATCTTCAAGTTGCTGAGAGAGCCATATAATGATTGTTTCATATTGATTCGTTATCTATCACGCCAAAGAGAAGAATACATATCGAAAATGGTAAACAAATGTCATCTCTAATTCAAATTATGATTTTACTAACATTTTGTTTTAGCTATATCGAGAGCATCCGAAAGCGTGAATTCTCAAAATGAACCACAGGTCAAGTAGGATGCAGCACAACGTGGAACTTTTTCTTAGCAGTGAACTGGGACATAGTCTGAACCCTTCAGACACGAGCTGGGAAGTGACTACCACCATAATCCAACCACACCCCTATCAGAAGGCATGGGGTATTTTTGTGAGCCTATTAGTTTTCAGTTTCGCATCCAGGTGGTCTCAACTCTCACCGGAGACAATCTTTCAATCCAAGTGACAATGTACCAAGAGTTTTGGAAATTATGTCCGTGTAAGTTCTAAGTTATGGATGTGAAGCACGCCACATTTATGAGTAAGAGGTTGCAAGCCTCTTTTTCATAATTTTGATTTGTTTGTCACTCCTCATGAACTGGAGGTTATCTCGAATAAGAGATTTCCCCTTCAACCGATAAAGTCGAACTATATGTAGCCTGATTCCTAAGTCCCAGGATATGTAGACGGGCTCAATTTTGAAAACTCGGCTGTGTTCTAACATTTGATCTTAAAATCTCATTCTCAAGTATTCTAATTTCTCCATAATTTGATACTGGGATAGCTTTTAAATTCTTTCAGAATCGTGCGTAAAATCAATCATTTTGAACAACAAGTGGCCTGAATTCTCATGCAACCTGAGATATGTAGGAAACCTAAACCAGGGTCTGGCCATAATTTTATCAAAGTCCGTACCAAGAGATTTTCAGAAGATGAAGATGTGGACGGCTAAAGATTGGATTAGTCAAGTTTCTTTGTCCACGATCTCTTTCATCAATCATATCCAAAGAAAGGGACAACTGTTGACATCCAGTTTTTACCCTCCACAATATAAATTAATCATCGAGCTTTTAATTTTTAACAATTTGAAATAATTAGCTTTCGAAATGCAAAAATTATTTTCTGAAATAAATTTCATTATTTTTATTTCAGGAGTTATTATTCTTAATTATTTCAGGTTGATAATATTAAAACCTCTTTTATTAATTTGTATAATTCGTCGTGTAGTCAAATTAGTCAATCGAATTCAATTTGATTACTTTTAATTAGCTAAAATTGCAATCGAAGTGGACAAGTTTCAAATCAAACACCCTTACCCCTTGAACCCATTTTCCAATCTTTCTTTTAGACCCAATTTAATTAAATTTGGACCATATTTTGGCCAAAAACAAGGAAGAACCCGGCCCAAATCCCTCTATTTCAGCACTTACAATATACATATATATATACATAGCGTGTGGGGGCTACGCGCCCCCCAATTGCCTTTCCTTTCTCATTTTTCCCTCAATGTGTACATTTTCGCTCCCCCTCCCCGACCTTCTTCTTCTTCATTTTCTCAAAGAACAAAACCAGCCAACAAACCCATAAAACGCCAAATTCAAGAATACTCCTTCAACGTTCACCCCCTTCTCCGTACATGCGTGGCACCATCTCCCCTCTCCTTCGTCCTTGCTCGAAATCGAGTCGTCTACCTCATCTCGTCCCAATGATATGCAAATTCCTTTTGGGGTTTTTTGGATTCGAAAATAGGAGAGAATTTGGGGATTAAGTTGGAAATTAGCCTTAATGTCTACCTTATTTTCAAACCCTAGAAAATCCCCTATATGTATTCCCATTTTCCCAAATTGTGAGGTAGCTGTTGTTAATCGAAAAGCCCTAGTTAACGACAATCGATTTCTACTCTGACAGAAGCAAGCAAAACCCAAGAAGAGGTCTGGTCATGTGACCTCGGATTTTTTTGTTCGAAAAGAAAGAAAGTTTGTCGATCCCTAAAGTGTTCGAAACCAGGACGTCTGAGTTTTGGACTCAAGGAGTTCGCATAGGGATCCTGTCTTGCTGTGGTGAAGAGTTCGTCCAAAGGTCGTCATCACAGCTTCGCTACTCCAATAAAGGTAATACCCCAAGCTCATTTGTCATTTCAAGTTTCACGTGTTGTGTCTAAATGTGAAGGTTGAAGCTATATTGAGGCCATTCATGTTTGCATTGAGCTCGTTTTGATTAAAAATACTCTGTTAAGCAAGATGGCACTGTGGCTTGTTGTTGACTGATTGATACAGTTTGCTCTCCTTTTAGAAATAAAGTTCGTTTAACATTCTTATTGAGTTCATTGGCATATTATCATATTGTACCTCTCAAATTTCAAGTCTTAAGTTACCAGTTGTTGCGCGAGTCCATGCTAAGTTCCAGTTTTACTTACACTCTGGTTCTAAAATTCCCTGGACGATTTGAGGATACTAATGGTTTGATTACATAGTATTGTTGACATCATTTCCTGCAAAAATGACAAGGTGTTTGATGCTGTATACATCCTTTTTCTTATTGAGAGTCTGTTATCATTAGATGAGATTGGTAATCTCAAGCCTTGTTAGATGGAAGTGTGTTGTAAGCAGGAAAAACATGGCTTTGTTTCTTGTTTTGTCTCTTTGTTCTTGAAATATGCTACTGGGTTAATATCACTATTTTGATTTATTGAATGCATCCTTCCCTAGTTCATATGTGTGGTTTTTTGGATCCCAACATTTTCCTGAAAATGATTCACCTTTATTCATGTTCTGCCTTGTCGTGTTTCGCTTCGAACCTACTTACTCAAACTTTGTTAATCTTTAAAAAGAAATGCTGGCAGTAACCTATTTTGCATAAAGATAATCAAGTTTCATTCATTTTGTTAGAAGTTTACTCATTCCATGTTTATTCCTTTGTTTATCATTGATAGAGTGCATTCTAGTTGCCTTAAGGAACCTAGTTCATTGGTTAAACGCGAATCTGGACAATATGCTTTCGCCTCAAAGTCATTTTGAAATAGTCACTAGTTGACCTGATCTTTTCTTGTTGATAGTGACTGAAATTTGGGGCATCTCTTGTGTTCTACACCCAATATTGGTTTATTTGAATGCATATACAAGTTTCAATTTGTTCAGTTTCGGTTTGCTGGTTAAAGTATTCCCTGTTTTAATTTTATTATTAAACCTATCAGTCCTTCTGGCTGTTGTTTGTATGGTTGTTATGAAGCATGGTTCTATTTAGAGCTTGATTAGTAATTTTCCATTGTCTATTAATATCTTGCTGATTTTGATTGTGATCTTGTTTTTATGTTAGTGTTAATCCTTTTCTTCCTCCTATGAAAATTGTTCTAGGTCCATTTTGGACCCCCCCACCCATTTTGCACTTTTTTGGGCCATGGAAGCCCAAGTCTTCTTTCGGGTCAACCTCGTGGTCCAGGGTAAGGAAGATACAGGTCACGAAGTGCAAAGGAGAAAGAGTATACATTTGTATAAATGATATATACGCTGATATACACCAGTATACACTAAGTGTATATCACAGAATATGGGCCACAAACCAATTTAGCAGGAGCAGCAGCAAGGACGTCCCAAGAGGCCTTGTGGGCCAAATTTTTAGGAAGATAGTTTGCTGAAATATTGTATATACACTGACATACAGTGTATATACTACACTGATATACAACATTAAAAGAGGCCAAGAGGCCCAATCTTCAACAATCACCCCTTTGGAGAATATGTGTCAGGCAGGCCCAAGTTTTTTTAGCACTAGGACAGGTGAGTTGAAAATTGGGTCTGCTGAGCCCAATTGCTATTTAATTACTTTCTTTAATTCATTCTTTTGTTTATGATATTTGTTATTATTTGATACTAAATCTAAAATTTATTTGTAATATTATTTGTTTTAATCTAATTGATTTTCCCGACATGTTTGCCATTTATGTTAATTTCTTCTTTTGATGTCTCTTTGATGTTAGACTTGCCTTTCTATGAATTTAGACCTTATTGGTGTCTCTTAAGAATGAGTAAAGTAGTTAATCAATTTCTTTTCAAAATTAGCCCATTTTCAAATCTAGTCATTTTTAGACTTAGTCAAAATTTTCGAACTTAGTCAACTTTGGAGACTTAGCCAATTTTGCAAAGATAGTCATTCTTTCAAATCTAGTCATATCTTTTAAACCTAGTCAAGTTCTTTCAAGTTTAGTCAATTTCTTTCAAAACTAGCCAATTTCTTTCAAATTTAGTCAATTTCTTTCAAATTTAGACAATTTTTTCAAAATTAGTCAAGTTTTAAACTAATCAACTTTTTTCAAAGTCAATCAAATTTTTTCAAAGTTAGTCAATTTTCTAATCGTCAGTCGACCGCACGTTAGCGGCCAATTTGAGTGATTAAGTTCTTCTCAAAGTGGAAATTGAACTTGAACCCTTCCTCTGGTATATTTTAAAAGATTTTTATGTTAGATCTTTTAAAATATTTATTGGTTTCCTAATTATCCTTAAAACTAGGTGGCAACTCTTTTTCTAAAATTTTCGGGAATTTGGTTTGTACTTAAATTAATTAAGTATTAAATCGATTTTTCGAAAATCAAAAGTCATTTTTTGAATTAACAGAAATGGCAACTCCGCTGGGGTAACCATTAGATTATGACTTGTTTTACTAACTATTTATTCGGGTTGTAATTGATGATTACTTTTTATTCCTTATTTATTTAAATTTTGATATCAACTGTCATTTGCATGTCATAAAACTTTCTATTATATCTTTGTATTTGGGAGGATGGTTTTGCGAACCCGCAGCCGGATTTCCAAATCCCTAACCCTTTTTCGGAGTAAGTGACAATTATTGGTTCGTAATGAGTCCAACAGTTGTCATGATTTCCAGCCCAGGTTGTCCGTCTGGGTTTGCCATCCATTCGAAACCCACTCTTAGACACCTCAGTACAGTGTGGAACCCAAACCCTTTAAAGATCATTCGCCTAGGCCGACCCAATACCCAAGGGGGTATTGGGCCCATTAGTAGCCGGCCTGAGTCTATTTAGCCCACGGCCAATAAGACAGGCATACTTATGTGTTGTAATTGAAGGATGTGTAGTAATTTAAAACAACTCATTATCACCTGGGTGGGGGGAATTTAACTTATTTGTTTTTCTTGTAGGATGGCTCAAGTTTATGAACCCTTAAGGACTAGAATGGTGACTCAACCTCATCATTTTCTTAAAGTATGGTGGGCAAGAATGAATGAGTGCGACAAAAGAGAGGTTCAAAATCACATAGGCTATCTACCCTTTCTAATGGAAATGGAGGCTTGGCCAGATTTAACTGGTGCAATGATTAAGTTTTGGGAATAGCGATTGTACGACATTCCGTTTCGGAGACGTTGAATTAACTCCTACTCTATAGGAAGTGTTAGCGAGTTACGAAAGTGTAGGCATGTGCAACAAGAAAAAGTCTAAGCCAGATGACGACATTCTAATTCCTAAGGTGTGTGGTCCAAAGGAGATTAAGGAAGCACTCTCGTCAGTCGATATCGAATGGATAAGTCAGCTCAAAGGACCAAACATCCTACTCCGAAAGTTGTACTTCCGATTCGGACGCGCTAATGGCTACGAAAAGTTTAAAGGGGAATTTATTTTCGAGCAAGCTTGGGAAGAGAAGCGACCTTTTGTTTTCGTGGTATGCTTGTTGGGAACTATGGTTTTTCCCAAAAATCTGGGGCATGCCATTCATCCGAGCATGATAATGGTTACTCATGTCATCTTCAATGGAGTTAAATATGGAACGTCGACCAAGTATTACACCTTAGCACCTATGATCCTCGCTGATATTTACAGGGCTTTGGATAAATGTCAGAATGGGAGCCGATTCTTTCGGGGTTGCAACCTGATACTTCAGTGGTGGATGATGAAGCACTTACTCAAAGCCCACAACCCCACTGAACCGGGTCCAAAATGTCTAAATAATCAATTCGATTCTCATAGTTAGTGGTTACACCTCAATCACTTCAAAGCAGGGAATAGACAACAGTTCTGGATGCCAATATTGAGTGGATTACGAGAAGAAGATGTACAGTGGTCCATTGAGGATATTGCTATGAGTGACACCGTAATTCGGAGTAAGGAACTTCCTTTCTTGGTATTTTCCAGACTTAGGGGCACCCGACCATATGCTCCTGGTCGAGTTCTCAGGAAGTTAGCTTATAATTAAGTCGTTCCTCAGACAGAGGATATGAAGAAATTTGCGATAGACCACAAAGACGGTCAGGTATCCTTCGCTAGGATGATGATTCAGGAATGGAAAACTCAGAATGTGGCGGGAGATAAGGTTCCCAACAAGTTTAATGCCGAGTCTAGTGGTACGTCTAAGGAGTGGTTGAAGAAGAATCTTGCTGGAACAATCAAACCTGGCCCGAATATACCCTGTTATATCAAGGATGTTAAAGCTGAAAGTCATGTCTTACTTCATCGACTCTAAGAGAAGTATCAGGAAAATCATTTGGCCCATCAACGTCGACATTTGGAGGATGTTAAGGTTATAGAGCAGCTTAGGCAGGAGCTCAGTAAAGCGAGACAATGCATAATTGGGCTGGATGATCGGAGCAACAAATTCAGACTTATAGGGGATGCCACTCACGAAGAGGGGGCTCAGCTGGCAAGGGACTATTTGTGGGAAGACAGGTACTTCATGTGGAAGGAGGTTGAGACAGGTAAAAGGCAAGGGTCAGCGAGAAAGCCGAAGCAGTCTAAAGTTTTTTGTTGTCCCCTGTGTGGGATTGCTTTTATTTATGTACTTTCTTCTTTTTAAAGTTTGGGGATGTATCTTTATGTTTTGTAAGCACTTTTGATGTATTTTTCAATATATTTTGTAAGCATTTCATTTTGCAAAAGTACATTGGGGATAATGAATTGCCTTTAAATTAATACACATCTTTCAAATTCGATAGGCCTACCCCTGGCATAAAAGAGTCACCTGCATTTAGGCTACACAAAAACTATTTCTATGCTATTTGTTATAACTGTTTGTATGATTATGTTTCTTTATTTGGGTAAAATGCTAGCCCACTCCTTTTTGAAATTTTACTAGAGCCACCTAGGCATAAATCCCAGTCACTATCAAATATGTGACCAAATGGTTCTTCGAGTCCCAAGTTTCTCAATAAAGTCTGAATTCCTTAACTCACTTTTAAACTTTCATTCGTCCATCTAAGGAAAGTTGGATTTGCAGTTAGAATGGATAAAAGCCAAAATGTTAAGAATGCTGAAGGCATATTGACAAGGATGCTAGGCACGGTCACCCAAGAGGTCCCGGAAGATGGAGAAATGAATCAGGCTACCAAAACGATGCTTGCTGAAATAGCTGAGGCCGATGAAGAAATGAGAAATGCTGAGGATAAAAGGCCAAGCCTGAGTAAGGCAAGTCAAATACTCGAAGAATATTCATTTACTCTGGAGGGATATCTTGGGAACATAATAGCTCGAAACAAGAAAGTGGAGGCGGAGCTTGAGGCTACCCTGGAGGAGATAGCCAGGCTGAAGCAAAAGAATCCCCATTGTGCCCTCCTAGGACCAAGCAAAGAGGCCAAGGAAGTTGATGTTGACATCCCTCCAAAAGAGTGATTCAAATCAAGCATGAAGAAGGAAATGAACAAATCAGCAGAAAAGTCTCACTAGAGACATTTTATGTTTCTTAGTAATCTTTCTATTCTGTATTCTCATTTCTCATGTAATGAAGTCTATTGGAATCAAACTATCCCTTGTATTCTCGAACTACGTATGGCCTGATTTCTCATTTTGTGAGATATGTAGGCAGCCTTTTAGGCTCGACACCTATCTTTCCAAAAGCTTATTTTTCCCCTGTCTACATTATCAACAAAATACAAGAAGACCTGACTTGGCTCAGATCAATCTTCCTGATCCACTATTTCTAAAATCATATAGGCAAAGTCCTGCCTATTTACCATATCTCGCGCATTCCTGGGCTAGCTTAAATTTCGAATAAAGCTACAATTGTGTGCTTATTGATATATGTGTGCTATCTTACATTACCTACTAATCTGAAGAAACTAACGTGCTTACTTTTGAGTAATTTTTCTTACATGTAATTTAGAATTGATATGTGTTGATAAAGCTGGCCGATCATCCTTATTTTACTAGATACAAAGTCCATAAAGATCCTTTCCTGACCAAAACCAATGGAAAGGAAAAATGACAGACAACAATTATGATGCAAGCCTGACCGAGATCACTGTGACACATCCCATTATCACACAACAGAACAAATTGATTGCATAGTTGATGCAACAGATTGTTGACATAAAGATGGAAATGAAGAAAACTCAAGAGTTAGCAAATTTGGCCATCACTGCTAATGTTCCTGGTCCTGACGACGGGAGGTCTCCATTTCATTTTCCTTCTCCTAATCTATCTCATCAACCTATCCCTATCTTAACAAATCCACCAATTACCCTTGTTCAAGCTTCGCCTGTCATCGACTTAACTACCCCCGGCGCAGGACTTTTTAATATTTATCCCCAAGCACTACCCCCTCTCCAAAACCCAAATATTGCCAAAGCCTGCAGCTCCTCTCAAATTGTCCACGCTACTCACCCCCAGATAATCAATCCTGACGCCCTAGACCAATACAACCCACTTACTACCCAAATTGTTCCTCCTGAAATCCCCTTCCATATCCCAATCCTTACCAATCCACAAATTCCTCATGCCACTTACTCCGATGTTGACCATTATGAGGAGAAGGAGAAAGAGTGGAAGGCCAAGGAGGAAATGGCTAAGTTGGATATAAGGGAAGAAATTGCAAAAGCTATGAAGCAATTCCGCTATGCACCTGATGTTGTGGGGTTGGATTATGAGAATTTATGCATTCATCTGGATCTGAACCTTCCAAAAGGGTTCAAAATACCAAAGTTCTACACTTTGACGAAAGCAGAAATCCTCTGGCCTATTTGAGAGAATATTGTGACCAACTGGTAGGTGTCTAGAAAAATAAAGCATTACTGATGCAGCTTTTCAGCTGAAGTCTAAGCGGGAAGGCCCTAGAATGGTTTAGCTCCCAGGAAACAAACCAATGGGCCAGTTGGAGTGCCATGGCCAAAGATTTTATCGAAGGTTTTGCTTATAATGCTGAAATCATGCCAGACCGCTATTCATTGGAAAACATTAGACAGAAGTCAATTGGCAGTTATCGGGAATACGCCTATAGATGGAGGAAGAAATCTGCCAGAATGCATCCTCCGATGTCTGAAAAAGAGATTATCGAAGTGTTCGTACACTCCCAGGAGCTGGAGTTTTATGAAAGAATGATGTTGCTCGTTGGAGCAAAGTTCGCAGACATAGTTAAGATTGGTAAGAATATCGAATATGGGCTCAAAATGGGCAAGATCAGCCTATATTGAATTTAGTTGGAACATCCGGGATGTTAAGGAAAAAGAAAGAAGATGTGTCAGTTGTCTCCGGTGTACAAGGAAAATGAAGAACCCCTAACAACCACCCCATAAAGTCGACACCCCCTAAAATCCATTTTCAACCTACCCCAAGTTCATTCCCCGTCTTTCATGCTCAACTAGGATATCACCCTTCACCCGCAAACTACCAAATCCTTCCTCCCCATTATCACTCCCCACAATATCCAAACATCGTCCCAAACCACTAATCTCCACTACCAAGTTGCTCCCATATCCAACCAACTTATCAGAATTCCTCTACCAGTTACCCAATCCTAAATCTCCAAACCCCATCGTCAAATTACCAAACACCGCCATACCTGACTCTACTCCCCCCGTCGAAACTATCCCAATTACCATCGAGTACTTCCATCCCCAAAAAATAACTATAGCCCTCCTCACCCAAACGTAGATAAAAAAACCCCTAGGGTGTTCACTCCACTCGCCGAAAGCCGGACAAAGTTATTTGAAAGATTATCGACTGCAGGATTGATCCAACCTGCCCCTCTGAGAGCCATGAAGACTAATTCTCATTTCTTCAGGGGTGATCAGACTTGTGCTTATCACTCTAATAGTGTTGGACATGACACTGAAGATTACATAAGTCTTAAGCATAAAATCCAGGACTTAATTGATCGTGACATGGTTGTTCTTCGAATTGTCAACAAGAATCCTTTGCCTTATCATGGTGGGAACATTACCAGTATGATTGAGAGAGAAAAGGATTGGTGTATAGCTAAGAAGATAGTGCTAGATGGCACGCTAAGTTTAGAGAAAAGTGTGGCATCCCTAAGTATCACCGAGAAGCCAAAGATAGAGATTTTAATACCTTGTGAAGTGATTGCTACGGCACCAATAGGAATTCCCAACAAGAAGGTTGAGATCGAGATTATCGATACAGAAAATCGACTCAGGGAGAAGGTAGAAAGGGTCAAAGGCCGATAAGTGAAGCTGAAGCAGAAGAATTTTGGAGAAGAATGCGGCCTCAGGAGTACACTATCGTGAAACACTTGGCGAAGATACCTGCCCAGATTTCTGTATGGTCACTACTGATGAATTCACAACGTCATAGACAGGCTCTAATGAGAGCATTGGAGGACACTTATGTGCCTGTAGGAACAAACAGCGATAATCTGGCAGCCATGATAAGCCGGGTTACCCAGGGGCATCACATCAGTTTTGGAGCCATGATAAGTCGGGTTACCCAGGGGCATCACATCAGTTTTGGCAGTGAAGAGCTACCATTCGAGGGAGCAATGCATAATAAGGCGTTTCATGTTACAATCAAGTATCGAGATATGATCCTAAATTGTGTCTTGATCAACGACGGATCTGGACTGAATATTTTCCCTCTATCCGCGCTTAAGCAGTTGAACTACGATGTGGGGAAAATCCAGCAAAGCCGAGTTAATGTGACAGCATTTGACGGTGGCCGAAGAGATACACTGGGGGCAGTGAATCTAAAAATTTGTGTCGGACCCGCTGAGTTCATTGTCGAACTTCAAGTGATGGACATAGCTACCAGCTATAACATGTTGTTAGGAAGACCTTGGATCCATATGGCGGGAGCTGTACCTTTAACCTTCCACCAAATGATGAAGTTCATTTGGGATAAACGTGAAGTGGTTCTTTATGGTGCGGGAAGCCATTCGAATGTGTACACGCCCATCATCGATAATGTCACTAGAGGATCAAATATTTACACAGTTGAAATAGTGAACGCTACTGAGGACGACTGGATGTCGGGACCTCCTATGCCTGCTGTTTTTAAGATGATAGCCACAGTGATGTAGAGGAATGGGTTCGAACCTGGTTTTGGGCTAGGGAAGCACTTGCAGGGTATTACCGAGCCTATTCCATTGCCTACAAAATAGTCAAGATTCATCCTGGATACACTATCTTGGGGGAAGATAAGTGGGAGATGCAGAATCAGAAGGATGATCGAGCCTTGGCCCGGCCAGTACCTCATCTACATCAGTCATTTCCAGTACGAGAATGTATAGGTGACGATAGTCTTGGGGGAGGGATCTGGGACCTGTTTGAAGAAATTGATGTAACTGATGATGATGAAACAGACCAAACATCAAGTGTTTGAGGTACAGAATCGAATGACCAAGAGTTGAGAGAGAAGTCTACCTTGTTGTTGATCCCCTACTTGTCTTGGCAGATGAAGAATTGCTAAATTACTCGTTTTAAAAATAGGTGACAATCCGACAGAGGCCCGTGACCCATTTTTTACCTTGCTATTTCATTCTTGTTTAATTTTGTTTTAATTTCTCCAGTTGCATCTCAAAGGTAGATTGACCCTTGGTCATGGCCAAAGTTTGCACTTTCTTTTAAATAAAAGCCTCCATTTATTTCAAATCGCACTTAATATTCATCTTATCATTTCAATTACTTATTATCTAACTATGTTTGTTTATGATTTTAGTTTAAATAATTTTAAACCTGCCAATGTCATGTCATGTCAAAAGCTTAATGAACAGAATGAAGCAGATGACAATGAGTTTGAGGAATACGATGAAAGAACCATAGTACCCGAACATCTTGCCCAGGAATTGAGACAATTTGAGAATCGGGATAAGCCTAATCTAGACGAGACTGAGACAGTGAATCTGGGAGATGAAGAGTGTGTCAAGGAAACTAGAATCAGTATCCATTTGAAGGATGCTCAGAAGTGAGAACTCACTAGTTTGCTCAGAGAATACATGGACGTGTTTGCTTGGTCCTATGAGGATATGCCAGGTCTGAGTATGGATATTGTCTCTTCACAAATTACCAATCAACACAGAATTCAATCCAGTGAAACAGAAGACTCAGAAGTTCAAGCTGGATTTAAGTCTAAAAATCAAGGAAGAAGTTACCAAACAGATACAATCCAAGGTGGTAGAGGTGACGCAGTACCCCACTTGGTTGTCCAATATTGTTCCAGTGCCCAAGAAGGATGGAAAGATCAGGATCTGTGTTGATTAAAGAGATCTCAATAAAGCCAGCCCCAAGGATGATTTTCCGTTGACAAACATCCACATTCTCATTGACAATTGTGCCAGACATGAGATGAAATCATTTGTGGATTGCTTTGCAGGATATCATCAAATCTTAATGGATGAAGAGGATGCAGAAAAGACAGTTTTTATCACACCCTAGGGTGCGTACCATTATCGGGTGACACCATTTGGCCTAAAAAATGTGGGAGCTACTTATATGAGAGCTATGAAAACTCTTTTCCATGACATGATTCACAAAGAGATTGAGGTGTACGTAGATGATGTCATCATCAAATTCCGCGAGAGTTCGGATCATCTGACTCATTTGAAGAAATTCTTTGACCGCCTACGCCAGTATAGCTTGAAGTTGAATCTTGCCAAATATGCTTTTGGGGTACCCGCCAGTAAGTTATTCGGATTTATAGTCAGTCGAAGAGGTATTGAGCTTGGCCCTTCTAAGATCAAAGCAATTCGGGATTTGCCTCCTCCAAAGACAAAGAAAGAAGTCATGAGTTTCTTAGGGAGAATAAATTATATCAGTCGGTTCATAGCCCAATCTACTTTGATTTGTGAACCTATCTTCAGGATGTTGAAATAGGATGCATTGACAAACTGGAATGAAGAATGCCAGACTGCTTTTGATACTATCAAAAGCTATTTGTCTAATCCACCGGTGCTGGTACCTCCGCGATAAGGAAGTCCACTATTATTGTATTTGTCGATTTCTGATAATGCATTCGGGTGTGTGCTGGTCCAGCATGATGAAACTGGGAAGAAGGAAGTACCCCACTATTGGAGTAAGAAGTTCACTCTGTATGAAGCTCGATATACTTATTTGGAGAAGACTTGTTGTGCTTTGACTTGGGTCGCTCAAAAGTTGAGACACTAATTGTCTTCCTACACTATGTACCGCATTTCGAAGATGGATCCATTAAGATATATCTTTCAGAAAGCAATGCCGACAGGAATACTAGCCAAATGGCAAATGTTGTTGAGCGAGTTTGACATCATGTATGTAACTCAGAAAGCAATCAAAGGACAAGCTTTAGCCGATCATCTTGCGGAAAATCCTATTGACAATGATTATGAACCACTCAAAACCTACTTTCCTGATGAAGAGATATCATTTGCAGGAGAAGACATCTTCGAGGCATACCTGGGCTGGCGAATATTCTTTGACGGAGCCGTGAATTACCAAGGTAGCGGCATTGGAGCAGTCTTAGTATCAAAATCCGGACAACATCACCCGATGGTCGCAAAACTTCGATTTCACTGTACTAACAATATAGTTGAGTACGAAGCTTGCATTTTGGGCTTGAGGATGGCCATAGACATGAATGTCCAAGAGTTGCTGGTCATTGGAGACTCAGATTTGCTGATTCATCAAGTTCAGGGAGAATGGGCTGTGAAGAACCCGAAGATCATACCATATGTGCACTTGGTACAGAAGTTGTGTAAAAGATTTCGAAAGATCGAATTCAAGCACACGCCAAGGATACAGAACGAGTTCACTGATGCCCTTGGCACTATTTTCACAATGATTCAACATCCGGACATGACGTATATTAATCCTTTAGAGATAGACTTAAGGGAGCAACCAGCCCATTGTTTGCATATCGAGACGAAACCAGAAGGAAAGCCTTGGTATTTCGACATAAAGAAGTATTTAGAGACCGAAACTTATCCTAAAGATGCTACTTCCTATCAGAAGAGAGCTATAAGCTGGAAGGCAAACTATTTCTTTCCGAGTGGGGAAATCCTTTACAGGAGGACTCCCAATCTAGGTCTCCTAAGTTGCATTGACACTGTAGAAGCTATGATGCTTGTTGAACAAGTACATGCCAAGGTTTGCGGCACTCATATGAATGGACTCACTCTAGAAAGGAAAATCCTTCGAACCGGTTATTTTTGGATGACTATGGAGCACAACTGTTGTAAGTTTATGCAAAAATACCATCAGTGTCAGAAAATGGTGATTTGATTCGTGTCCCTCCTCACGAACTCAAAGCTATGAGTTCTCCTTGGCCGTTTGTAGCTTGGGGCATGGATGTTATCGGTCCGATAGAACCAGCTGCCTCTAATGGTCATAGATTTATTTTGGTTGCCATTGACTACTTTACTAAATGGGTAGAGACAGCCTCCTACAAGTCCGTGACAAAGAAAGTGGTAGCTGATTTTGTGCGCAACAATTTGATATGCAGATTTGGCATACCGGATTCCATCATCACCAATAACGAAGCAAATCTCAATAGTAACTTGATGAAAGAGATATGTGAGAAATTCAAGATCACTCATCGAAATTCAACAGCGTATCGTCCTCAAATGAATGGATTTGTAGAAGCCACCAACAAGAATATCAAGAAGATTTTAAGGAAAATGACAGACACTGAGGATGGCACGAAATGCTACCTTATGCTTTGTTGGAATATCGCACTACTGTCAGAACATCCATTGGGGCAACCCCATACCTGTTGGTATATAGAACAGAAGAGGTAATACCGGCCAAAATGGAAATACCATCATTGAGAATTATTCAAGCAGCCGAGTTGAGTGATGCCAACTAGGTTCACAATCGAATCGAACATTTGGCTTTTATCGATGAAAAGAGGATGACAGCTATTTGCCATGGTCAGTTATATCAACAGAGGATGATTCGTGCCTTCAATAAGAGAGTAAGACCTCGAACGTTCAAGGTCGTACAATTGGTTCTCAAACGTATCTTTCCCAGTCAAGATGAATACAAATGAAAGTTTGCACCAAATTGGCAAGGCCCGTAAATAGTTCCAAAGTGTTGTCAGGGGAGCATTAATTTTGTCAAAGATGGATGGTCAAGTGTGGCCAAGACCAATCAATTCATATGCTGTCAGGAGATATTACGTTTGAAGATTTAGAGTGCGCCTTTATCTTTTTCTCCTTTGTAATTACACAATTTAGTCCCCGCATTTTATTTCATTTCTCCCTATGTAATGAACTACGTTTGACCTAAATTCTCAAGAATGAGATACATAGGCGGCCTATGTCAGCCTTGGTCATTCCCTTATCCCTTTTATTATTCCTTTTTACTCTGGAACTACGTTTGACCTGAATTCTCAAGAATGAGATACGTAGGCGGCCTATGTCGACCTCGGTCATTTTCTTAGTCAAATTTTGTATTTTCTCTACCTCCTGAGAGGGGAACTACATTTGGCCTGATTCCTGCTCCAACGGGATCCGTAAGCGCCAAAATGGCTCGGTCATACTCCCATAAAGGAAACTGGGATAGAATTTTTAAGAGGAACTCAAAAATTCTAAAACAAAGAGGTCCATCTTCAACAAATTGAATTTCAAATCATGGTAAAACTTCAACTGGGATACAACTTTTGAGAAACGATCTCAGAAATCCTCAAGGTGTTTCTGATAAGCTGTCAATCCTTGACAACATCTAAACTGGCGTTGAAATTTTGAGGTTTCCCTTAAAATTTCGCTAAGCATCGTTACAGATCTGAAAGCCGTCTTAAGGATTCTCAGCCTAATCAGGAATTCAAAGACAACCGCGACACATCAAGGAACCTATCTCAAAAGCCGAACATGTTTATCTAAGCTTTACGTAACATGACAATTGGCAGTGATTCTTCCTCAAAAAACCATTTTTGAATTTATTGTTTCTAACATGTCGAATATTTTTTTGAAAATTTATATTTTCTACTTTCTGTCTACCAAGAGTTGGGAGATCAAAGCGGTTCATCGGGGGACAAGACGAGGAGCAGACAACCAAAGAATCAACATAGATCAATTCACTTTGAGACTAAGGAATTTTCTGTGGATGTAGAAAAATTTCGCAGGTCTTATCTACGAGATAATAGTCGGGGCATAAATAGTTCCATCTCACTCAAATTCCCAACAATTTATCAAATCTTATGCATCATAGAGAGCCATTTTATTTTTCAAGTTGCTCCCAGAGCGCCATTTTATTTTCTAATTGCTCCCAGAGAGTCATTTCCTTTGCCAGTTACTCTTAGAGAGCTATTTCATTTGCCAGTCGCTCCCAGAGCACCATTTTAGTCGCATCCAGAGCGCCATTTTATTTTTCAGTCTCGCCCAGGGTGCCATTTTATTTTTCAGTCGTGCCCAGAGCGCCATCTTATTTTCCAATCGCGCCCAGAGCACCATTTTATTTTCTAGTTGCTCCCAGAGAACCGTTTCATTTGCCACTTGCTCCCAGAGAGCCATTTTATTTTTCAGTTGCTCCCAGAGAGCCATTTTATTTTTCAAGTTGCCCCTAGAGGGTCATTTTATTTTCTATTCGCACCCAGAGCGCCATTTCATTTTTCGATTGCTCCCAGAGGGACATTTTATTTTCCAGTCGCGCCCTGAGCGCCATTTTATTTCTAGCTGCTTCCAGAGAGCCATTTTATTTTCCAGTTGCTCCTAGAGAGCTATTTTATTTTTTAGTTGCCAAGAGGGCGATCGCATATTCATCGTCGACAAGGCTATTTTATTTTTCAGTTACCGAGAGGGTCATTTCATATTCATCGCAGACAAGGCCATTTTATTTTCTAGTTATTGAGAGGGCCATTGCATATTCATCGCCCACAAGGCTTTTTTATTTTCCAGTTGCCGAGAGGGTCATTGCATATTAATCGCCGACAAGGCCATTTTATTTTTCAGTTGCCGAGAGGACCATCGCATATTCATCGCCGACAAGGCCATTTTATTTTCCAGTTGTCAGGAGGGCCATTGCATATTCATCACCGACAAGGCTATTTTATTTTTTCAGTTGCCAAAAGGGCCATTGCATATTCATCACTGACAAGGCTATTTTATTTTTTAGTTGCAGAGAGGGCCATTTCATATTCATCGCCGACAAGGCTATTTTATTTTCTAGTTGCCGAGAGGGCCATTGCATATTCATCGCCGACAAGGCTATTTTATTTTTTCAATTGCCGAGAGGGCCATTGCATATTCATCGTCGACAAGGCTATTTTATTTTCTACTTGCCGAGAGGGCCATTGCATATTCATCACTGACAAGGCTATTTTATTTTCCAGTTGCCGAGAGGGCCATTGCATATCCATCACCGACAAGGCTATTTTATTTTCTAGTTGCCGAGAAGGCCATTGCATATTCATCACCGATCTCACGGCACATCTGAAGGCGGACAGAGTCCTCGTGGTTACCATGGATAACCTTGAGCGCATAAAGCCTTCCG
>JAPFFP010091021.1:0-44456 GCA_026153255.1 Solanum medicagineum
AAGGCGTCGGCCAAGTATGCTAAAGATTGCAATATCTTTGTGAATCTAAAGGAAAACTCTTACGTTTTTAGCTTCGATTATCTTTCTCTCTTAGAAAAACCTAATATTGGGGATTGTAAACCATCTTTGTGCTCATTGTAAATCTATCAAGCTTTTGGTTTACAACTTGTGGTGTCTTCAATCTTTATTGCCTTGGGTAAAATTCTCAATTATGTCATTTATTTGCATTTTTTCTTGTTTTGCCTTAGCCATGGCACCCACAACTTGGGGTTGTGGGAACCATGGGTATTTGACTTGAGATAACATAGGTTTATTGCATTTCCATGATTGTGGTTTTGTATGTGTCGTTTATTTCCCTTCATTATGATTGTTGTTTGGTGGTGGCCAACATCAAACCCCGCCTACTATCACGATCCCGACCAAGGTAGTGATAAATAGGAAAAGGGAAGTAGATGACAAAATTTGATTGATGTGTTCTCGTCTAATCAACCAAACCTGACCAAGGGGAGGTTGACTAGGAGAATAGGTAACAGTTAGTTGGCACACCATGGTGGCTGACCGAGCACCATGGTGAAATTCAACCTTCAACTTCACAAGAGGGCTGGAAGAACCTAAGTTACCGTCCTGCATGCGAATCTCCAATTGTATTTATGTTACCTTGGGTAATTGAGTCAAAGAACCATGGGGAACACAATTCCCAAGTTGCCCTAAAATTAAGTGTTTTTTCCGCATCGTGGTATAGTGTTTATGTTATTTTTTTCTTGAATCACCCCCCCCCCCGCGCATTTAGAGATGCTCGAAATGATTGATAGTGAAGTCTCATGGTCAAACCCTGTATCCCCTGTGGATTCGACCCTAACCTTCGGTTAGGTTAATTGCTGACAATGATCGCTTTCTTAATGGAGCATGAACTTCATCAGAAATTATAGCGCCGTTGTCGGGGAATACGGCTAGGTTTTGACTTGATTTCACTATTAGTTAGTTCTAGTGTTGATTTCTAGAGTCTCGTGTATTTTACTTTTGTTTTTGTTGTTGTTGTTTGATTTTACTCGAAGGGTGTACTAGGTTGTATGCCCAACACAAGGTGCCAAGCCAATCCCTTAGCTCCGATCAGTTTGGAGATCTATCGACTAGTGAGGAGAATGGCTCAAGTGAATTAGGATATCGAGGTTGAGGAGGTTATGAATATGAATGAGGATATGGGAAGAGAGGAGAATCCACCACTGAGGGGTAACAGGCCGCAACTTAGGGACTTCAATGAAAACGCTTATGGTTGGAATTAGTATCGATTGAATCCTATGGCCATGGTCGTTACCGATTCTATAGTACTGCCTCCTTTACCGGCAGATACTAAGTTCACGGTATCAAGTGGGTTGCTCCAAATGCTCCAAAATCGTGGATTATTCACACGATCTCCATCATCATCTCCAAAATGTGCTATTTTTCTGCAATAGTGTCATGGGGACACAAAATCTTTCTCTTGATGTCGTTGGTTTAAGAGTGTTTCCACTGTGTTGACTGGCAATGCAGCTGCATTGTTGTCTGAGCTTCCTCTGGGTACCATAACAAGTTAGGCTGAGCTTCAGAGAGTATTCCTTGAAAGATACTTCCCAAGATCTAAGAAGTTGAAGCTCAAGGATCAAATAAATAACTTTGAGCAATTGCCGAGTGACTCTATTAGCACAATATGGGAGAAATTTACCAAATGCTTTGGCATGGTCTTCGATCACAAGATTGTTGATGACGCCTTGGTTGAGATTTTCTATCGGGCATTTGGCAAGAACAGTCAAGCTTGCACGGACACAATCATGGGAGGTATGTTTCTGGACTAACCTCTTGCATTGATAGCTGCAAGGATGGAGCAAGTGGTTTAAACCAATAGAGCTTGGGGTCAATGAGAGCAATGTGCAATGAAAACTTCTTGTGCGGTCAACACCTACAATGAGCAAGTAAAGGTAAACGAAGAGATCATGGAGCAACTTGCTCAACTACGCACAAGTGTGGACTTGGTCTTGAAGCAAAACCAAGCAAGTTTCAAAGCAGTCACTCACTAACCTCCGAAGGCTCCTATCTATCAAGATCCGTTCTTTGATGAAGCTGCATGTTCTGTAAGCAACCAAGCGGTAGGTTTTGTAACATCCCCCAAGGGTCCAATTCTGATTATTGGATGCAAGATTCTGGGAATCAAGGTCGGAACTTCAATCATGATGGTTCATATAGAGACAAGTAGGGTGGATACTATGAAAGAGAGAGAGTGCCAGAGGCCGAATGGGGAAGAAGAGAGGGCTACAGGAATAGTTCTTATGTGCCATCTCACAATTGTGATACCATGCCAAGCACTTCTAGGCATGAAATGATGTTTGACAAGTTGTTAAAGAGAGCCGATCACCAAGATGAGACCCTAAAGGGCATGAAAGCGGATATCTCAAGTAATAACCAAAAAATATAGTCTCACTTGGTGGCGATTAAGCAACTAGAGCAACAGTTTGGGCAAGTTTCTTCACAATTGATGTGAAATCCCGTAACTTTATATCCACGTTTCAAGTATCATCTGGTTAGGTTGGGGGCGTACTAGATTCATGGGAGACTCCTAGTACCTAAAGGAGTTCAAGACTTACCTTCAAGTTGAGTTTTGGGTGTTGTTTCATATGAGGGTCAACCTTAAACTAGCATAACTCTTAACACATTTGGAACTAGGTGCAACATGACATGTTTAATGAAATCCATTTGAGTTATTTTCGCAACGCACTTGGTATCACCTCATTCCGAGGTCAGATGAAGGAGTTATGATCGTTTTCATGAGGCCCTCCCATGCAATGTTCTCACACGGACTGTTTTATGGCCAGTGTGGCCATTGATGGGCCATTTGGTGTATATGGGCTTGGAAAAGGATATTTTTGGAACTAAGGAAGGTGGAACGGCCAGTAGTACAGGCCGTGTGGCTCACCACTGACCGTGGAGATGGCCACAAGGTGTGTAAAAGAGAGCTTGTTGAAAATTAGAGAAAATGTGGCTAAGGGTGGTGCCACGGGCATTGTTTACTGGCTGTGTGGAGTGGGACGGCCCGTGGCACTTGGACATGTGGTGTCCTAACACATGATGTTTGCCTAAGTAAGGTGGTATGGACCTGTACACGATCCGTTTAACACCGCACGGTCCGTGAAGCGGTCCGTCAAAGTGACGAGATGTCAATTTTCCAAGTTTCCCAACTTCCATTTTTTTTACTATGGCACTTCTCAAGGGCACTCTACACGACCCGTGGAGTGCCACACATCCATTCAAGTCTCCATTGAGATGACACTTTTCCAACTTTTCCATTTGTTCACTTATGACATCTCCGTAAATTTTAATTACTCTAACGCCCTCTTTAGACTTCCAATTCTATCTCAACCTTCCTGAAAACCTAAACAATATTTCAAAAGGATCAAAATCATTACTCTCATCTCAAATACACTCTCAATTCTCTCAAAAGCCTCCATGAAGCACCAATTTAATTTCAAGTAAACCCAAGAACAAGATTGGATTCAAAGATCATTTCCAAGCTTCTATTCTTCCCAATCTCAATTCCAAGCAACTCTAGACCTAAGGTATGTGGGTTTCTCTCATGGGTTCCTTTCAACCATGATACCTAACCTTCATTTTTTCTAAATTGCATGATTTAAAGTTGAGTTTACAAATGGGTTTACTAGTTTGAACATATTTATGAACTATGTTAAAGCTCTGTAAAGTTGTTACTATTTTGCTATGTTGTAAGCTATATTTCTTGGATCTATTGTAAGTTCTGATGAGGGGTTTTGATGTGGTCTTTTACCCCCATTACACACCTCCAAAGTGTTTGATAAAATGTTCAGTTATGGTTCTAAAGGAATTGAAGATCCTAAGCATGAGATATGGTATGAATGTTATTATGATGATGCAAGGAGCTTATGCATATGATTATTCCTATATGAAGTGTTGCATTAGACCATATGATAAAGACTATGTAAAGTGTAGAACTCAACCTAGATGAGGTTTAGTACTCATCCACCTAAGTGATGGGGCACCATCATCACTAACCTAGATAGAGGTTAGTACTTATCAACCTAGATGAGGGTTAGTACTCATCTGCCTTGGTGATGGGGCAGCGTTATCACCAACCTAGATGAGGGTTAGTACTCATTCACCTAAGTGATGGGGTGACATCATCACTAACCTACCAAAGGATTGTACATTTAGAAATCTAGATTGGTCTCTTCTTCACATATGATATCCTATACAATCATGAGTTACTTAAGCATGTTTTACTTAAGCATTGATCATACATGGCATATTGTATATTATGTCTATTGCTTAATATCGTGCATTTTGACTATGATACCTAATTCTTATTGCATTGCATTCTACATACTTCGCACATTCAAATGTACTAATGCATACTCTTGCCTATGTGATATCACCATATAGGAACTGGTGCTCAAGTTAATCATCCTCCTCCTCCACGTGGCTAGTTGGTGCTATTCCAAGTTTGTTGGTGAGTCCTCCATTTCGGGGACCTTAGTCTTTGTTGGTATTTTCTATGTATTGAGACACTATCTTATGTTCTAATGACTCTGAGGGTGAGTCCAGTAGCTTTATCTTGGCCCCCACTCTATCTATGTATTTAGAGGTGTTTGTTGGACGAGTTATGTATTAATGATATGAGCTATGACTCCTTGTCCTTGATGTTGATGTTTTGATAAGCTATCCCTAATCCCCTTGTTTCTTTTGCTTACTTTATGCCTTTTATATGCATCCGCGATGAAGGATGTGTAATGACAAGTTAAGAGGCTTGATTGGGGTTCTTTCGAGTTCTGCATTACGTCTAGGCCCAAGATTAGGACGTGACAATTTAACCAATGCCAAAAGGGCACCCTACCCAGTAATACGGTTCAAAATCCTAAAACTGAAGGCCATTGCATGGCGGTCATGACTTGGAGTGGCAAAAGCACCATTGATCCCCTTATGCTGGTGGTTGTGGATAAAAGTGATGAGAAGGGTCTTAGTGGTGAAGTTGTGGTTGAGCGAGAAGGTCCGAAAGACTATTGGGATGAAACGAAAAGAGGTAAGGGAGCACAAAAAATTGAAGCCGATTCCAAAACCCCCTCCTCCTTTTCCTCAAAGTCTTAAGAAAAAGGAAGAGAAGGGCAAGTTCAAACACTTCCTCTCGATGTTGAAACAACTATCCATCAACATTCCCCTTCTAGAAGCTTTGGATAAGATGCGCGGGTATGCCAAGAATATGAAGGATTTGGTAACAATGAAGTGCACTCTAAGCCAAGAACTCTCACAAGAACTTCAACAATGCAGTGCAATCATGACCAAATGCCTTGTTCAGAAATGAGAGGACCCCCGTGCATTCACCGTTCCTTGTACTATCAGTGATGGTGAATTCACAAGAGCATTGTGCAACTTAGGAGCAACATCAACTTAATGCCTTTTTCCATATTCAAAAAACTAGGTCTTGGCACTCCTACCCCGATAAGAATGAGGTTGCTCATGGCAGATTGAACCACTAAAAAGCCGAAGGGAATCCTTCTTGATGTGTTTGTTAAAGTTGATAAATTCATTTTTCCCGTAGACTTTGTGATCCTTGTTTGCGGGTTGATTTTGAGGTGCCTATCATCTTGGGAAGAGCATTTCTAGCCGTTGGAGAGCCTTAGTAGATATAGATTCAGGTTAACTCGATTTAGGGTCAATAATGTAGAGATCATGTTCGATATTCGTCAATCTATGAAACATCCGAATGAGTTCAAGAGTGAGGTGTGAACCCTTGATGACTGTTGATGAAGGATGATGACAAAGTAGAGCCACAATGTTAAACAAGGAGCTTCTTGGGAGGAAACCCAAGCATCTTTGATAATTGTTTGTTTGTTTTAAGTGTTTGTGGTTATTGAGATTCTCAGGTTGAAAGTGTGAGTTTGTTTAAGTTGAAAGATATTGATGCAGTTGTAATATTTTGGAGATTGTTATGTTTTGAGACTTCGCCTGCAGGTGAAAGTTGAAGAATTAAAGATATGCAAAAGTGGCCATTGGAGCAACTCCTACGAGTCGTAGTCACCACTATGACTCGTAGTCATTCCTCGTAGAGGGAATCATGAGTATAAGAAGATGGAACATACACTACGAGCCAACCTTATAATTCGTAGGGTCCTCCATGAGTCGTACGTGGGGTTCGTAGTGCCAGGTATGAATTTTTAATTTTTGCAAGTGTTGGGCCTACTACGAGACTAGGACCTATGAGTCGTAGGAAACCTTACGACTCGTATTCGAGGTCTCATAGCTCTGACCTGTAGATTTTTAAAGCTGACTCGGTTTCTTTAGAAAGGGCCAATACTCTTCCTCCTTTCACTTTTTCGATTGAAATCCCTACAACCTACATCATTTTCCGACAATAAGTCCGGCGAGGTTACTATTCTCAAGGATTTCAAGTTGTTTTTGGTCTCCTTTATCTTGGTTAAATTCTTCTATCTATCGGTAAGCTTCATGGTTAAATTTAATGCATTCTTATGGTGAGTTCATTCTTATTATAATCATATGCCTGTGTTAGCCATGAATACTCATGCCTATGTGGTGATGTGTAGACTCTGACATGAGATCCTAGGGTTTGTATTTCTTTGAAAGACTTTGTTTGGAATCAAGCCTTGTTTGAAATTCTTGAGTGGGTGGTTGTGAATGTGAAAATTGTTGGTCCATAGAGTGTCTTACTTACTTGTTATCTGATTATTGGGCGAGTTATTTTTGGAATGGGAGTTTGGATAGTGTGGGTGTGCTTTATGTGCTATAGCTTGTTGTGCCTAATGAAAAGATATGTGTTGCTCTTACATTGCTGTGGAGTGTTTTTTTGATAAAGAGTGCAAGTTTTGACATGAATTTGCCCCTGGGTTTACTTGCTGCAATGAGGTATGGACTTAAATTCTTAGGGACAATGACTATTTTTAAATGTTGGATTTCATAGTGGGGCTATTTATGTGTCAACTTTGTATATTACTCTTATAATTGCCAACTCTTTAATGTGTTTGTTTAGTTTGAGCATGTTTTCGAAAAGTGTAACCACTACTGCTGTCTTCTGTTTCCTGCTACGAGGTACTCCTACGACTCCTACGAGTCATAAGGGTCCCTCGTAGCAAGTATCAGTCATATGTGGTTCCTTTATGATTCTCATATGAGACCCATATACAACTCGTAGGGCCTACTACGACTCGTAGTAAGGGTTTCGTAATCCTGACTAAGTGCTTAAATATATCTCTAGAAATAGGCACGAGGCTAGACTACGAATTGTAGGCTCCACTATGAGTCGTAACTACCCCTCGTATCTGAGTTTAGAATTCATTTTTATAAGAAATTTTGTTACTATAATGCCAGTTTATGACTCGTATACCCTACGAGTCGTAACTGTACTCATACCTGCAGACCTGCATTTGCATCAGAGATTTTTGTCTTTTATTTTGTTTTGTTTCTATGCTTTAAGTGTTTGCGTTTCTTGTTCTCTGTTATGTGATAGGTTTGATCAAATATCTTGATGCTCATATGGGTCGTATAGTTGTTTTGCAGATACAATACCTCCAAAGGACAAACGAGCAATCCAATCCTTTCAACGGGGGTTGATTGACGAATCTTCTGAGGCTGAGAGATCTGAGGGGTCTCTAGAAGTTCACAGGGTCAGAATAGACCCCGAAGCTAACATACCTCAAACCCGGTCACATACAGGGAAGACTCCCATGGAAGTCAGCAGTTCCTCCCAGTCTGAGGAGGGGGAATACAGGGTAATGGGGATAGGTCTGATAGCGGCCTACCACAGATGAGTCCCACACACTCAGGGTCAGAGTCGGAGTCTTAGAGCACCGCGCATACCCTGTAGGAAGAAGTCCAGTCCTAACCTCCAGTCGACCGCAAATGGTGTGTCCCAGGGATGAAGGAGATACATGACCAGGGTTTAGAGCCTAAGGGACAGGGCAAACCAGTGCGACAATTTCATGAAGAGTCTAGACTGAATGACTCAGGGTTGGATAAGATGCCAGGATTGGATAAAGAGTTAGACAGACACAGGCTACGATGGACTACGTAGCAGCAGGGCAAGTATGCCCCTTTGATAGTCTGTGAGTTTTATGCGGCGTATCTTGCTACACTCCGACAGGGGATATTGAAGAACAAAAATCTAATCGAATAGCCGAGGTTATGTATGGTACAAGGTTGGGGTAGAAGAGTTCCTATTTCGAAGGAGACCATTGGATGGATCTAGTTTGGGCCCACTTACAGAGTGCCTTAGTCTACCACAGAGTACGGTGGGTGCATTAACAAGATGAGGAGAGTGGTGACTGGGAAGGACATTGGGACCAGTACAGACCTTCTTCGATGGATCGCTAGTCAGATTTGTGAGAGGGGCTTCGAGTCGACGTGGGTTACAAACCATGCGGGTCCTATAGTGAAGGCTCACCTCTCTTTTCGGGCCAAGTTTTGGTGGTCCATTATCTGTTAGAATATCCGGCCCACTTTCACGGATAATGTGATCACTTTGGAGTGGGCTGTGTTATTAGCCAACATCTTGGCTGGCTATGAGAAAGACTGGGCCCGGATCATATCAGAGTAGATCCACGAGTCAGCCGTCCAGACGAACACCTCATTGCCATTTCCTGTAACCCCCACTAGGACCAGCACATAGAGGCTAGACGCATGATGGATCCCAATCTGATAAAGGCTAATAAGAAGCCGGTGGCCTTACTACGAGCAACCCCTCTTATTCCAAAGCTATTCCCAGTAGAGCGTCTGACCTAGAGTACACCTGCAGCTGCTACCAGCACTACTTCAGCTGCTATAGAGCCCATGCCAACTGTGAAGATCGAGTCCATCCCATCCTACAACACTCCAGCAACAACAAGAACTATATTACAGGTTGACTCTCTTACTTCTGTTGTTGCTTTTTAGGCATTGAATTGCAGGGTGGCTACGGCAGAGTCTAGACTTCAGGCTCTATCTGCACTGGTCAGACCTTGGTTGACTAGACCGTACGGGACCTAGAGGAGAGGATGAAGGCATTTGCCCGCGATTTGGTAGATGAGAGAGTTAGAGAGGTGGATGCTCGAGTAGATGCTTTCGAGGCGAGAGTCCAGCGGTGACTTGAGGGGCCTAGGCCTGATGACACGAGCGCGGTGACTGAGGAGTTGGCCAAGTGCCATGACCTAAGCCTAGGGCCTTGACGAATACTTCATCAATATTTGTCAACATCTTCACTCATCCATCCACACCTCCACAGGGACATTCTCCTAAGTCAACTTATCCTCCACATCACCCACCATCTCAAAGGGCCCTATATCACTAGAGTCACCAACACATCTCCTCAACCTAGAATCATAAAGAACCGAAAAAACAATAATCATATCCCTAGGAAAATCCATCCATATGCTACCTTACCAACTTACTCTGTACTCTATAAAGACTCACAACCATAACTTATTTGTCAACCTTAAATACACCTAACCCACTTGGTACCATAACCACTATCTCCCCCTTGGGCGACAATCTCCACTCTATCATCTTCTCACCCAGAACTTCTAACTCTAATAAGATGTAATCGAGGCCTTGCTTAAACTACACCTCTTCAACCAATGAAGATTTGGAACCATCAAGAATACTACACCACCATGCTCAATTTCCTCCAATCTAACCCCTAATCTAGCCAACTGATGGACCACTCTAGTCACCTATTATCACCATCATCCACATATTCTAGGCTACCCGTAGGCACCCAACTTAGAGCATCAACCACAACATTAGCTCAATGGGGAAATATAATGCACACTCATTCATAATCTTTAAAGAATTCTAACCATCTTCTTGTTACCCACATTTCACACTTATCATATTTAGCAAACAACCTCTCATCCCCCCAGACTTGCAACACTACCGTCAAATAATTCACAAGCTCTAAATAAATCAATACTTCATTACTAGAGACCACCACAAACATGCCGAGGTAGGGTTTAAGACCCTATTTATGAAACCCGTAAACATAGCCAGTGCATAAGTCAACCAAACAACTCTACTAATGCAAATAATGCTCACTCCTACTCCAAAAAGACACTTAGGGATATCACCTACCCTCATCCTCACTTGGGGACAAAACCCAAACCAAGGAACAATCTTAGAGAAGTGACTAACCCATTATAGTTGACCAAATAGATCGATCATCCTCAACCATCATATTACAACATGACGGGTTCTACACTCAATGGAAACAGGCTATGAAAGTAGGCCAAACTATCTTAAGACCTCCAACACATCAAGTTAAGTTCACCCAAGATCACAACACAAGACTTCGATGTAATAAGAACATGGGGCAACCCTCAGAGATGAATTGAACCTTAAGACAAGAATGGACCTACCTCTTTGGCTACCACTTGACAACCCTCCACTCAAAGACGGGTTCATAAGGGAGTCAGAATCTAACTCTACAGGTCCTACCACCAAAGGTGATACAACATGCATGCAACTATTCCATTCCAAGTACAACATCAAAATCCAACAAGAAACAAGGCAAGACCTAATGCAATATGAACATGGAACAATACCTATGGACTTTCTAGCAACAATATACCCAACCAGGAGGTAAACACCAAAAGTTCGCATAATAACTTGGAGCACAACAGAAGCCCACTAGCAACCAAAAGAATAAAAAAAGAGACAATGGCACACTGGCCCCAGCAATGCACACACATCTAAGTCAAGGAAACTTCAAACATACAGGTAGCAACATCGGGCGCCCCATCTACCTCGTACCTCCTTTGAAGGGAATAGAATTGATTACGTCTTGGAGAACCCCCTTAATCAACTTCACCATGCTTACCCTTGTTGCACTTACGAGGACAATCATTCATCTTATGACCCACTCCCCAAATCTATAACAAGCATCGGTACCTCTCAAGCATGGGTCGTCATGGCATCTACGACACATTGGGCATCTAGCATAAGGCACCATAACACTTCTTTCCTTGGGACTCCGGAACTTCCCTTCAAAATGGGCCCTCTTGTCCTCCTTACCCCTCTTTTTCCTCATCTTTTTTCCTCCAATTGTTCGGCATGCATCATCAATCGAAACAAATCCATGTCACCATTTAACATAGCTGACCGACATTCCTCACATTTGTCCAACATCACTCATATAACTTATTGGGGGCCAAGACAAGCAACCGGGCTCACCCTCATAGTCAAAGTATAACAAAAGTAAGGATAGTCTTCAATATATAGCATATGAACATAAATATTGTCCTCGGACATGAGGACTCACCAACTAGCTTTAATGGAAGACACTAGCCACGTGGATGGGTGTTTAAATATCCTTGATCTGAGATATAAAGGAACTACGATTATGGGGGCATTCCCAGGAAAGTGTAGGATGTTTCACCAAGTTTAAGGCCAACTTATTATAGAGGTTAGCAACCCTTGTTGCAGTCCCAGAGGTAGCACTAGTAGGTGATTAGGCATTTGACTGGATAGCTGATCGTCCGCATATCTGTGGGAAGAGGCCCCTTGAGCATGATGATGATCCAGAGATGAGCCAGAAGAAGCCTCAACCTGATGACCCAGTAGCCTCTGTGGAGGAGCTGATAAAAGAGGAGGTAGTGTAGGTATTGGCAGCGATACAGCGAGAAAGGGAGCATCAGCATTCACATAGAGAGCTGTGACCCAGATTGCTGAGGAGAAGATAGTGCCCAGGACCCTAAAGATTAGCCAAAGACTGGTTATGGTTAGTTGGTACACCATGGTGGACGACCAAGCGCCACGGTGAAATTTAATGTTCACCTTCACAAGAGGGCCGGAAGAAACTAAGTTAACGTCCTGCATGTAAATCTCCAATTATAGTTATGTTACTTAGTGTAATCGAGTCAAAGAACCATGGGAACACAATTCCAAGTTGTCCCTAAAATTGAGTGTTTTTTCTGCATCGTAGTATAGTGCTTATTTTATTTTTTTCTTGAATCACAAGCACCCCCCCCCATTTAGAGATTTTAATTATCGATACTCGAAATGATTGATAGTGAATCTGGTGGTCAAACCCTATATTCCTTGTGGATTCGACCCTAACCTTCGGTTAGATTAATTGCTGACAAACATCGCTTTCTTATTAGAGCAAGAACATCATCAAACTCCGAGGACATACTTCTCTGTTGATTATGATATATATTGAATCCTTTTATGTTGGCTACTTATGACTATGAGGGTAAGTCTGATTGCTTGTCTTAGCCCCCGCTAAGTTCTATGTTTAGAGGTGTTGTTGGATAAGTATACAGTGATGCTAAGAGTTTTGACTCTCTTTGACTCTTTTGATGTTTTATGATATGAAAGATGTCCCATAGCCCCGTTTATCCCTATTTACTATTCTTTATTGTTGTTTTGACCAAGGATGTGTAATGATATGTTAAGAGGATTTCTTGGGTCCTTTCGGGTTCCCCATACGCCATGTCACATTTAGGACCTAGGCTTGGGTCGTGACAGAGTTATCCATCTCATTACAGTTGGATCATTTTCAGGCCATCCACCCAATTACCGTCGAATAATTATTGGTCAATCCACCCCATTACAGTTGGATAATTATCAAGCCATCCACCTTGTTATAGTTGGATTATTATCGAGTCATCAATCTCATTATAGTTGGAACATTTTCGAGCCATCAACCTCATTAAGTTGGATCATTTTTGAGTCATTCACCTCGTTACAGTTGGATCATTTTCGAAGTGTCCACCCTATTATAGTTGTCCATTATCGAGCCATCCACCTAGTTAGACTTGGATCATTTTTGAGTTGTTCACCTTGTTACAGTTGGATCATTTTTGAGTCGTTCACCTTATTACAGTTGGATCATTATTTAGCCATCCACCTTGTTATAGTTGGATAATTATCAGGCTATCCATCTCATTACAATTGGATAATTATCAAGCCATCCAACTCATTACAGTTGGATCATTATTAAGCCATCCACCTCGTTATAGTTAGACTATAATCATATTTATATCATTGCAAAAAGAAATATTATATCCATATCATCACCATATTATTTCCCAGAATGACATCATATTCACGTTATTACTAGAAAGGATATATATTATTGCTAAGAACCATATCTTACTCATGTTACTGACAAGAGGGCCATGTCATATTCATTTGCTGAGAGGGCCATGTCATATTCATAATGCCAAGAGGTCTATTTCATCACCAAGAGGGCCATTGCATATTCAAGTTGCCAAGAGGGCTATTACATATTCAAGTTGCTGAGAAGTTCATTTCATTATTGCCTAGAGGGCCATTGCATATTCAAGTTGCCAAGAGGGCAATTTCATTTTCAAGTGAAACTCCCCAAAATGTGCTTCAAAAATGCTCATAATCGTAATTTTCATATATCTCAAAATTCATACATGATATCAAAAATCTGACTTCATATTCTTGATTAGGGGGAAATATTGAGTGAGGAATATGTATAAACTAGATTTTATAAGACCCATAGAGAAAAATGATTTTCACCAATTTTTCGGAAACAAGTAGGGGTTCGCGATGGCTTCGCGATGCGGACCCATCACGGAGTTGTGTTAGCACTTCCTTTATTTTCGTTTCCGCCTAAGAGCATTGAGCTCATAGCCCCATGCCCATTCACACATGAAATATCCCATACTTGGCTTTTTCAACTCCATATCACTCAAAAACCCTCTCTAAAACCTCAACCATTTTATTTAGAAATTCCCATCTAAATGCAAGTATCTCAAGCTAAATTCTGGATCTCAAGAACTCCATTCAAAGTTCAAGTCTCCTTCACGTCTATATCAGAAAAACCCAAGTTTAAGGTATGTGGATTTCATCCATTAGGTCCTTTCACCCATGGAGCCCAATCTTCCTTTTTATGAAAATTGCTTGTTTTAAAGTTGTATTACTTATGCGTATCTATTATTATGAAGTATGAGCATGAAATATGTTGGATTTTATCAAATATTGTAGATTATACATGAATATCTATTTTAAGCTTATACTATGAATTAATTTTGTTTATTGAAACTATACATGATTTAAGTTATGAAATCTAGGAGCTATTGTCAATTTTTGATATAATTTGCATGTTACCCACGATGGGGTTTTTCCATGGTATTGGTGGGATGATTTACATGACTTTAACATGCATTGATTTTACTATTTCATGATCCATACTCTTGAATTTTGCATGATTTGAACATGTGTCTATATATGCCCATCACGTATTTGATAAAATTTCTTGATAAGAATTCTCAAGTTTTCCTATGACCTATTGCTTGATTTTTACAAGTCTCGATTGTTGATGAGTTATTGAGTTTTTATGCTAATGTTTATGCTCTTGTGAATTGTGACGTATACTAGGAGGGGTTATGAACTATGTTGTATGCCTTACCCTCTAGTACAAGGCCAATTTCTGCATGAAGGGGTTATGAACTATGTTGTATATCTTACCCTTGATGTGTTGTCAAAACACAACATGTTTGGTGCAAAAAACAAGGGATTTTGTGAGTTCTTAACGCGACTTGTTTTTATGCTTTTTATGTGTTTTAACGTTGTTATTGCGAAAAAGGTAGGTTGGCATGATTTTGGGAGAAAATTGCAGATTTTGCTGAAGTGCAGGACATACGAGTCATCCTACGAGTCATAGCCCAAGCAACGAGTTGTAGGGTGCTCTCTTAGCAAGAAATAGTGAGCAGAATCAAGAATCTGCTAAGTGTAGGTCAGCCCTACAAGGCCACCCTACGAGTCATAGGTCTCACTACGACTCGTGTAGGCAGGACCGTAATACGAAAGAGAGAGCAAAATACTTTGGACTAAGAACTGAAGGCCTAGATACAAGAGGAGTATACGAATTGTAGACCAAGCAACAACTCGTAATAGTGGGCCATAACAGTGAAGTCCAAAAGGTCAAGTGATGGCTACGAGACACCGTTTACAACTCGTAGGGGTATTTGTGCGATGTGCCTACTGCTAGCTATCTTTTCTTTTTAATTTTTAGGGTCAAATTATAAATCGTATAATTACTTAATCATAGGGTTTTAGAAACAGAGTTGATACATAGAGTATCTTGTAGAACACTTTGAAAAGTCTCTCGTGAATATTCTAAGGGTTTTAACTAGGGTTTAGTGTAGATTCTCACTTTTGATTTAAAGACCCACCTTTAGGGATTGCAAGACACACATTGTACTCATTCTCTGTTTATCAATGTTTGTGGCTTGCAACTTGTGGTGTTCTTGTTCTTCATTGTTTTGGGTAAACTCTCAACTATGTCATTTGTTTTCATTGTTGTTGATTTTGCCTTAGCTAGGAGTAGTTAAGCACCCACAACGTAGGGTGTTGGGAACAATGACTAGTTTACTTGAAATAACCTAGACTTTGTACATTTCTTTGATTGGGGGTTTTTTTGTATTATTTATTTCCATTCATTTTGATTGATGTTTGGTTGTGGCCAACACCAAACTCTGGCTACTGTCGCGATCCTAACCAAGGTAGTGACAAATAGAAAAAGGGAAGTAAATGACAGAACTCGATTGATGTGATCTTGTTTAATCAACCAAACCTCACAAAGGGGAGGTTGACTGGGACAATGGGTAACGGTTAGTTGGCACACCATGGTTGCCGACGAAGCACCATGGTGAAATTCGACCTTCACCTTCACGAGAGGGTTGTCCTCCGTGCAAATTTCCAATTAGAGTTATGTTGTCTAGGGTAATTGAGTTATTGAATCATGGGGAACGCAATTCGTGAGTTGTCCCTAAATTTGAGTGTCATCCTGCAGAGTTAGTATAGTGTTTATTTTTATTTTGTTCTAAAATAACAACCCCCCCTATTTAGACAGTTTAGCTATCAATGCTTGAAATGATTGATAGTGGATCTCTATAGTCAAGCCCCGTATTTCCTGTGGATTCGACCCTAACCTCTAGTTAGGTTAATTGTTGATAGCGATCGCTTTTTTCTTGGAGCGTGAACATCATCAAAAATTACGGCGCCGTTGCCGGGGAATACAACTAGGTTCTTGACTTGATTTCACTACTAGTTAGTTCAAGTATTAATTTCTAGATTCTCTTTTATTTTACTTTTATTGTTGTTATTGTTGTTTGATTTTATTTGCAGGGTGTACTAGGTTGTATGACCAATACAAGGGGCCAAGGCAATCCCTTAGCAACGATCAATAGGGAGATCTATAGACTCTTTAGGAGAATGGCTTAGGTGAATGAGGACATCGCGATTGAGGAAGAAATGAATGTCAATGATGACATTAGAAGAGGAGAATCCACCACCAAGGGATGATAGGACACAACAGAGGGATTTCAATGAAAATGCTTATGGCTAGAATCAATATCGCTTGAGCCCTATGTCCATAGACGTTACTAGTGCTATAGTGCTTCCTTCATTAACCACAAATGCTAAGTCCTTGGTGTCAAGTGGATCACTTCAAATAATCCAGAACTATGGTTTGTTCACAGGGCGACCTTCAGAGGATACCCACCGTCATCTCTATAATGTCGTCTTCGTTTGCAAGGGTGTCATGGGGACACAAATCATTCTCTTGATGCAGTTGGGTTGTGGGTGTTCCTATTGTCACTGACTAGTAATGCAGCTGTTTGGTTGTATGAGCTTCCTCCGGGTACAATAATAAGTTGGGAAAAGCTTCAAAGAGTACTTCTAGAGAGATATTTTCCAAGATCAAAGAAGCTTCAGCTCAAAGACCAAATAAATAAGTTTGAGCAATTGTTGGGTGACTTTATTAGTAGCAAATGGGAGAGATTCAATAAATTCTTGAGGATGGTCTCAGATCATAAGATTGTTGATGATGCCTTGGTTGAGATTTTATATCGGGCACTTGACGAGAATATTGAAGCTTGTGCCGATACAATCATGGGAGGCTTGTTTCTTGACCAACCTATTGCATTGATAGCTGCAAGGATAGAGTAAGTGGTTAAAAACAATAGATCTTGGGGTCAAAGAGAGTGAGGTGCAACGAAGACCTCTTTGTAGTCAACACCTACATTGAGAAAGCAAAGGTCAACGAAGAGATCATGGAACAACTTGCTCAATTTCGCACGATTATAGACTTGGTCTTAAAGTAAAATCAAGCAAGTGTCCAAGTAGTAGCGCACCAAACTCCTAAGGCTCCTACGTATGAAGATCCATTCTTCGATGAAGATGCTAGTTTCATGAGTAACCAAGCGATAGGTTTTTCGAATAACCCCTAATGGTCCAAGTAGGACTATTGGAGGCTAGGTTTAGAGAATCAAGGTCGTAACTACAACCGTGATGGTGCTTATAGAGACAACTGAGATGGATACTATGAAAGGGAGAGAGTGTCGGATGCCGAATGGGGTAGAAGATATGCCTAAAGAAATGGTCCTTATGTGATGCCCCACAACCATGATCCTTGCCAAGTACTTCGAGGATTGATGAGATGTTTGACAAGTTGTTGAAAAGAGCGAACCACCAAGATGAGACCTTGAAAGGATTGAAATCGGACATTTCAAGCATAAACCAAAAGATAGAGTCTCGCTCTGTGGCAATTAAGCAATTAGAACACCAATTTGGGCAAGTTTCTTCGCAATTGAGCCAATGCCAAAAAGGCACATTACCAAGCAACATGGTTCAAAATCCAAACAATGATGGGCATTGCATGACAGTTATGACTCAGAGTGGCAAAAGCACCATCGATCCCCCTATACCATTGGTTGAGTATGAAGATTATGAGAAGGGCACTGATGGCAAAGTATTGATTGTGGAAGAAGGTCTAGAGAGTAGCGGGGTGCAAAGCAAAGAGGTGGAAGAGCAAGAGAAAGTCAAGGTGATCCCGAAACCACCTCTTCCTTTCCCTCGAAGACTTAAGAAAAAAGAGGAAGATGGCAAATTCAAACATTTCCTTTCAATGTTAAAACAATTGTCCATAAACATCCCCCTCTTAGAAGCTTTGAAGAAGATGCTCAGGTACACAAAGTATGTGAAGGATTAGGTGACAATGCAGCACAATTGAGCCAAGAGCTCTCACAAGAGATCCAACAATGTAGTGCTATCATGACCAAGTGTCTTGTTCACAAATGAGAGGACCCCAGTGAGTTCACCATTCCTTGATCCATTGGTGATGTTGAATTCGCAAGAGCATTGTGCAACTTAGGTGTTAATATTTATCTAATGCCTTTTGTCGTGTTCAAAAAGCTTGGGCTTTGCACTCCTACAGAGAATGTGGTTGCTCATGGAGGATCGAACTATCAAACAGCCGAAAGGAATACTTCTTGATGTGCTCGTAAAGGTTGATAAATTCATCTTTCCCACAGACTTTGTGATCCTTGATTGTGCGGTTGATTTTGAGGTGCCCATTATATTGGGAAGACAATTTCTGGCCACCAGGAAAGCCTTGGTAGATATGGATTTGAGTCAACTACAGGTTAGGGTCTATGATGCAGAAGTGGTGTTTGACATCCGCAAATCAATAAAACATCCGGATGAGTTAAAGAGTGAAGTTTGGGCCATTGAAGACTTTTGATGATGGATGATGACAATGTCAAGCCAGGATGTTACACAAAGCACTGCTTGGGAGGCAACCCAAGTATTTTCTATGTTTTTGAATTGTTTTAAGTTTATGCCATTTGTTTGAATTGTTTGGTAGTAGTTTGGTGCTTGTTTTGATGTGTGAGACGTTATATCAATTGTATCATTCTAGACATTGGTGCATTTTGAAGTGTGATTCGTAGGAACAGATCAAAAGCTGAAGAGTTGAAGAAAATTTCATGTAGAGAAGCCTCTACGGGCAGAACTATGAGTCGTAGTGAACATTATGACTCGTAGTCATGCCTCATAGAGGATAATAGTAAGTACTTAAGGTTGGGAAACACACTATGAGCCAGCCTTACGATTTGTTGGGTCTTCTACGAGTTGTAAGTGGGTTTTATAATACCCAGGTATGTATTCTGAAATTTTTCTAAGTGTTGGATCTACTACGAGACTAGAACCTACGAGTCGTAGAACTCCCTACGACTCGCGAGGTTTCATAGACTCGACACACAGTTTTTTAATTGTCAGCCAGGTTTGACATAAAAGGGGGTAATAATTTATTTTGGCTCCTACTCCCTCGTTTTATGCCCTAATTTCCAAGAATTTCCCTAATTCCTTTCCCCCTTCACTATTCCAATCACCGTCCTGACCATCTGCGTCACTTACCAATAAGTATTTCCAGCGAGTACAATAACCTAGGGTTTTGGCTCCTCCCGTTTCTCTCATTTCATCTAGTTGATCTTCTTTTTCTCATTTAGTAAGTTTTCTTGGTTAAATTCGAAACACTCATGGTATGGTCTTTGAATATTGTTGAAATTTTAACATCATAATGAGTATTCACCTGAGAAAATGATTGTATGACCATGAGAATTAAGGTTTGGGTCTGTTAAACTCCCTAGATAGATTTTACATGGTATGGTTGCACTTGTTGGGTGCTTGGAATACTGGTATGATGTTCATTTGAGTTTAATGCATGATCTTTTGGGAGATTAATCTTTAAAATGATATTGGAGTTAAAATTTGGGGATATTGGTGTGAACAAAAATTTAAGCATGCATGATATCCATGTTTGGAATTGTTGTAAACTCTCTTAGAATCTCCATTGTATTGTATTGATTGATTGATGATTATGAGTGGGAGGCTAGGTGATCTCGGTGTTGTGAAAGAAATAGAGGATTGTTGTTTGATTATGGGTTACTAATTAATTGTTTTGACATGGTTTATATTGGGTGTAATTGTGTTTTTGAAATGATGTGTTTCTTCAATATTACATGGTTTTGCCATTTGAATGAATTGGGAAAGTTATAGGCACTAGAGGTGCCTGTTGTTCTCTGCTACGAGGTCTTACTACAACTCGTAGGATACCCTATGAGTCGTAGTGATCCCTTGTAGGAGGCAATAGTCACCTGTGGTTCCTTAACACTTGCCTTATGAGACCCACCTATGACTCGTAATGTCTACTATGAATCGTAGTAAGAGACTCGTAGGATCTGCCTTACTTTAAGTTGTATTTGTTCTTTACTATGAGCCTAGACTACAACTCGTAGATCATCCTACGAGTCGTACATGACCTACATGTCATACCTGAGGCTCATTTCTTTGATTAGAATGTCATCTTTCAGGCACTTCAGCACTACGACGCTATTGTACGATTCGTAGGTCACCCTATGAGTCATACCTGTGCCTCGTATCTGAATATCTGCATCTGATTCAATGACTTTTGTGTTTATTTTATTACTTATTTTATTTTCCTTGTTGTTTGCTTGGTTGATTCCGGTTTTAACAAACACTACGGCGCTCACTTTGTAATTTGTGTTGTCAATTTATAGGTATAATGCCTCCGAAAGACAAATAAGCAATACAAGCCTTTTGGAGGGAGTTTATGGACGAATACTCCAAAACCGAACAATCTGAGGGATCTGTAGAAGTCCACAGAGTCAAGATAAACCCTCAGGCAAATATGCCTCAAACCCGAGCCTGCACTGCACAAGTGCCAGTATAGGTTGATAGTCCCTCCCAGTTTGAGGAGGAGTGCACTGGTGACGGGTCTGGTAGTAGTTCGCCGCAGTTGACTCTTACTCACACTGAGACTAAATCAGAGGAGGGGTCACATGCACAGCAGGAAGAAGCGGAACCACAGCCTCTGACCGACCCAAGATGGGGCATCCTTGGAATGACAGTTATCTATGATAAGGGGTTCGACCTGAAGGGGCAAAGAAAGCCTGTCCGACAGTTACATGAGGAGTCAAGATTAAGTGACTCCATGTTAGATAGGGTACCGAGGTTGGATGTAGAGATCGATAGGGTCGGACTCCGGTAGACTTCACAGCGATTGGGCAAGTATGCCCCTTATTTTGTCCGGGAGTTTTATGCAGCTTATTATGCCACTCTTCTACAAGGCCTGCCCAAGAACAAGAAGGATATTAATCAGCCTAGATTATGAGAAGTTTTGTTCAGGGTTCGGAGAGTTGACATTTCTGAAGAGACAATTCGACGGGTTCAATTCGGGCCCAACTACATAGTGCCTCGTTCCACTATATAGTATGATAGTATAATTTAAAAGATGAGGAAAGTGATGAAGGAAAAGGATGTTGGCATCAAAATTGAGCTACTTCGATGGATAGCCGGCTAGATATGCAAGGAGGGTTTTGAGCCTACGTGGGTCACAAACCACGCTGATCAGATCGTGAAAGCCCACTTCTTCTTCCAAGCCAAGTTTTGGTGGTCTGTTATCCATTGGCATATCAGGCCGACTTTTACGGATAATGTGATCACCTCGGAGCGAGCTGTACTATTAGCTAAAATCTTGGATAGCTATGAGATTGATTGGGCCCCAGTTATGGCTAAGCAGATTCACGACTTCGCTGTTAGGACTAGCACCTCACTTCCATTCCCTGTCTTGATTCATCACTTTTGTAGTGCAGTAGGTGTTCATGTTGACACCCACCTTGACACACAGGTAGAGGCCTTGCGCACCATGGCTCCCAGCCTGATCAAGGCTGATGAGAACTCGGTGGCCCTACAGAGAGCAGCTTCTCCTCCTATTCTAGAGCCATTCCTCGTTGAGCCATAGACTTAGGAGCAGACCCCAGCCACCACCAATGCTGCTCCAACTACTTCAAGGTCATCTCTAGCTATTGAGATCGAGGCGATTCCATCCTCCAACACACCTTCACTAGCACCTTCTACTATACAGGCTGATTTTCTTATATCTGCTATTGCTTTTCAGGCATTGGTGCACAAGGTAGCCATACCGGAGTTCCAGTTGCAAAGGTTGGCTGGCCAGAGAAGACTGTGGGTCCGTCAGATAGTCCAGGACTCAGAGGAGAGGGCCAAGGCATACACTCGTAAGTTGATAAATGAGAGAGCCATAGTAGTGGATGGGAGAGTAAATGCCTTTGAGGATCGAGTCCAGAAGAGGCTCACAGATGCCAGGCCTGCTGACATGAGTGCTGTGACAGAGGAGGTTGCCAAATTTAAAGCCGACTTGTTGAAGATGTTAGCAACTTCTATAGCAGCGCCGGAGGTGGCACCGGCTGGTGCTGATACATTTGACCTATTTGATGACCACCCACATGCCCACAAGAAGAGGCCTCTCGAGAGTGACAACCCAGTGGTGAGCCAGAAGAGGCTTAGGAATGATGATGAGGCATTCGCACTAGAGAAGCAGATATCGGGGGAGGTGGTGCAGGAGTCCCTAGCTCTGGCAGCATTAATTAGGGACCGGGAGTGGCGGATAGCACAGGGAGAGAGTAGTTTGTAGGCAGCTGCAGCCCATACCACGGAGGAGGTGACAGAGGCCCAGGACCCCCAGGAGCATACAAATGTCTGTGATTGAGGACCATGTGTTTGATGTTTTGACCCTCGTACTTATTTTATATTCATGGATACTTTGTCCTTTGTGTTAGACAATATTTTCTTTCTGTTAGTTTTTGGATACTTTTAAATATTATGTTTTGGATGTTGTTTTTAACCATGTTTTGGAGTTTGGTTTTAACTTTTGGTTTTTGATATATGTGTGTGTGTAAGCGCGCGCGCGCTTGCTTACTTTGAGGACAAAGTATTTTCTTTTGGTGGGTTATGGGAAGTTATAGATTAGGGTGAAGTCTGAGTAACCTCAAGTCCATAACTTCCCCTATTTTTGATCCTAAGGTTTTCTTGCCATGTTTCTTTTTCCTTATGGATGTTTGAATTTTTGTTGAACTGGCATGTTTAGGTAGTTTAGATAATTTGTAGAGACATAGTAGTTATTATCTATTGGCATATATATATATATATATATATATATATATATATATATATAGTCTTTAAATGTTTGAAAATTCGGTACCCTCAAAATTTTTGAGATTGTTGGTTATTAGTGCAATCATGCACATGATTATCTAGCAATGTTTGTTATGATAAAGAGAAAGTTAGTTAATGCTTCAATCATGACCTGTGAGTGTATACTTGATTGTGTTTGCAATATCATGTGTCTGAGATTATTTTGCCGCATTCATGTATTATGTATAGACTCAGAACTTGCCTTATTACTCTAAGATTGGATTGGTGATGTGGTTGATTGGGAAAGGATCTTAGGCCATTGCTCTTTTAGTGAAATCCACTTTTGCATAAATGACCTACTAAATGTGATAGTTGATCCCTTGTTCCAATTGTTTGAGCTTTTCATGTACCTATTCTTTATTGACACCTAACTAGCCTAGCCTTGTTTTATGAAATACCTTGATCTTGGCCCTGGTCAATCCTTGAACATGTAAACCTTGATTGAGGCTAAAAGCCTAAGTTGAGGGTGGCTACAAATAGTGGCCCTGGTTTGGGGAATAGATATTGTGTGCTTCAACTTTTGCTAAAAGCCTAAGTTGAGGGTGTCCTTTATTGCGGTAAAGTAATGAAAATGAGGTGGTTGGTTGGAAAAGAAAGAAAGAAATGAAGAATTAAAGTGCCTTGTATTGAAGATAATAGCAAAAATGAGTTCAAAAATAAGGCACGGCCGAAAAAGAGAAAGAAAGCACCCGGGAAAAGCTTTAAAAAGGAGAATAAGGGTGGATTTAGTGAAAATGGTTGAGTTAGGGAGGTAAGAGTGTTGATAAACATGGTTCAAGGATAGGATTTAGTCACTATTTGCTTAAAATGTCATACCAAAGCCCCATGGGCCTGTGTTACAAGCCATTAAGTCCTAAAGTGGTCCAAATCCACTTTGTCATCAATCGAAAATTGAGTATAGAGGCAAACCTTTGGTGTTAGTCATTTTGCATGAATTTCATTTGTGAGAGTGAGATTGCTTGCACGGTCCCTAAATGTTGAATGCTTTTTGGGTGAGAAAGAGGGGCTTCTTTTCTGTAAGGGCATTTGCAATGCATGATTGGCACATGACTAATTCAGTGACTGTAGATTGTTGATACTCCTTCATTTGTCATAGTTGGATTGCCGAATACATCTTTGTGTTTTAGTTTGCTTAGTAGATTTGCAATTAGGTTTTGAAAGTAGGAGTTGGGTACTAAACTGGAGTCAAGTGATGTATATGCCGTTAGAGTAGCTGCTATGTGTTTCTCATTGTCTGCTTCGATTGAGTTTTTGCTTAAAGAAAAGCAACAATTATAAATTGAGGGTGTTGATGTGATGTCAAAAAACAACACAGCTAGTGCCTAAAACAAGGGATTTTGTGAGTTCTTAATGCGACTATTTATGGTTTTTATGTGATTTTATGTTGTTATTGCAGAAAAGATAAGTTGGCATGATTTTGGGAGAAAATTGTAGATTTTACTGAAGTACAGGACATATGAGTCATCCTACGAGTTGTAGCCCAAGCAATGAGTCGTAGGATGCTCTCATAGCAAGACACAGTGAGCAAAATCAAGAATTTGCTAAGTGGAGGTCAGCCCTACAAGGCCACCCTACGAGTTGTAAGTCTCACTACAACTAGTATCCAGGATCGTAATAAGAAACAGAGAGCAAAAAACTTTAGACTAAGAACTGAAGGCCTCGACTACGAGAGGAGCATACGAGTCATAGCCCAAGAAATGACTCGTAACATTATGTCATAACAGTGAAGTTCAAAAGGTCAAACGCTGACTACGAGACACCGATTACGACTCGTAGGTCACCAGTCATATCTGTGCGACATACCTGCTGCTGCTGTCTTTTCTATTTAATTTTTAGGGTCAAATTGTAAATTGTATAAACACTTAATGATAGGGTTTTAGAAATAGAGTTTATACATTGAATATCTTGTAGAACACTTTGAATATTCTCTCTTGAATATTCTAAGGGTTTTTTCTAGGGTTTAGTGTAGATTCTCACTTTTAATTTGAATACCCACGTTTGGGGATTGCAAGACACACATTGTACTTATTCTCCATTTATCAAAGCTTGTGGCTTGCAATTTGTGGTGTTTTTGTTCTTCATTATTTTGGGTAAACTCTCGACTATGTCATTCATTTTCATTGTTGTTGATTTTTCCTTAACCATGAGTAGCTAAGCACCCATAACTTGGGGTTGTGGGAACCATGAGTAGCTGACTTGAAATAACCTAGACTTTGAACATTTCATTAATTGGAGTTCTGCATGTATTGTTCATTTCCCTTCATTTTGATTGATGTTTGGTGGTTGCCAACACCAAACCCTCCCTACTATCACGATCCTGACTAAGGTAGTGACGAATAGGAAAAGGGAAGTAAATGACAGAATTTGATTAATGTGTTCTCGTCTAATCAACCAAACCTTACTAAGGGAAGGTTGACTGGGACAATGGGTAACAATTAGTTGGCACACCATGGTTGCCGACCAAGCGCCATGGTGAAATTCGACCTTCACCTTAGCTTAGGAAATGATTTTGAGACTTGACTTTAGGAGTAAAATATTTAGCTAAGTGTTTGAATGAATATTGGGAAACGTTTAGAATGATATGAGGGTGAAAAATGGCTAAGTATGGGTATTTTAACATTTGGGAACACTTAGGCCCAAGACTTAAAAGTCTTGGACCGCAAGAAAAACAACTAGATAGGAAAATGGACAGGTCCATGTTGCAGAGAGGACGTGAGGATTAAATCTCTTCATCTTCTCTTCCTTGGCTCGTCGCGCCAAAGGCGTGAAAAGCTCTCTAGAAATCGTCACTTGGAAAATCAAAATTGCTAATTGTTTGCTCTTAAATCGAGTTTAGACCTATTTTCCACTTGAAATAACCCCCTGAATAAGAATATGAAGTCAGATTTTCGATATCATGCATGGATTTTGAGATATATGAAAATTACAATTCCGGGCACTTCCGAGAACATTTTCGGGCACTTTTTGGGGTCATTACAATATCTTTCCTCCTTGGGAATATTCGTTCCCGAATGTCACAGAGACGCATATGAGAGACACAAACATGACAATTTCAGATCATATAGAGATGCAACAATTCACTTAAACATCATTTCAAGAATTTCATCTTAAGTGTAAAATCATCATGCACTTGTCCATTTAAACATGAACATATGCAATGACATGAGGCCTAAACTTAAGACTTGTGATCATATAAAGGACTTAGCTGAATACCTTAGGGTTGAGTAGAGTGGAAAAGGTAAGAATACCGCTTTTGCATGTCCGCTTCGGCCTCCTAAGTAGCATCTCAACTTGTTGATTCCTCCAAAGGACCTTAATGGAAGCCACCTCTTTGTTTCTCAACCTCTTCACTTGCCTATCCAAGATCTGAACTGGAACCTCTTCATAAGTCAAATTATCTTCAACTATACCCACAATATCAAGAGGTACAATAGTATTCGGATCACCCACACATTCCTCAACATAGAAACATGAAATACCCGATGAACCAAATCCGTTTCTCTATGCAATTCCAACTCATAAGCTGCTTTGCCAACCCTTCTCATCACCCTATAAGGACCTACATATCTTGGACTCAACTTGACCTTCTTACCAAAATGGACCACAGTCTTCATGGGTGACACCTTCAAATGAACCCAATCACCAACATGGAATTCAAGATCCCGTTTCCCCACATTGGCATAGGACTTTTGGCGACTTTGGGCCGTCGTCAACCTTTCTTTAATCATCCTAACTTTCTCAAGAGCCTCTATAACCAGATATAGCCCTAACAAGCCCACCTCACCAACCTCAAACCACCAAACTGGTGATCTACAATGTCTACCATAAAGCGCCTCAAATGGAGCCATACCAATGCTAGAATGATAGCTATTGTTGTAGGCAAACTCAGTCAACGAAAGATGATCAGCCCAACTACCTTTAACTTCTAATACACATGCTTTATACATATCATCAAGGGTTTGGATGGTCATTTTTGCTTGCTATCAGTTTGAGGGTGGAAGGCCGAAGAAAGCTTAACTCTAGTACCAAGACCCCTTTGGAAAGATCTCCAAAAATGATAAGTAAATTGAGCTCTATCTGAAATGATAGATAAATGAACCTCATGCATTCTCACCAAGTCATGGATGTATAACTTTGCATAATCTTCAGCCCCATATGTGGTCTTAACCGGTAGAAAGTGAGCCGATTTCGTCATCCTATTAACCACAACCCAAATGGAATCAAAACCTTTTCTAGACTTGGGCAACCCAACTACAAAATCCATATTAATCACTTCCCATTTCTAAGTTGGAATCTCTATATATTGGGTTAGGCCACCTAACCTTTGATGTTCGACTTTGGATTGTTGACAACTATGACAATCGGAAAAGAATTTGGCAATATCCTTTTTCATGCCTCCCCACCAATACGCCTCTCTCAAATCTCTATACATTTTGGTGGGACCAGGGTGAATAGATTAAGAAGAGTAATGGGCATCATCAAGGATCTTTTATATCAATCCATCAACACACGGTACACACAACCTATCTTGGTACCTAAGGGCATCATCTTCACCTAGGGAGAAAACTTCCACCTTGTCCTCTTTCACTAAGGCCTTCAACTCTAACAAAGAGGGATCAAGATCATGTTTCACCATCACCTCATCAACCAACAAAGACCTAGACCCATCCACAACAACATCACAACTACCAACCTCCTCCAATCTAACCCCCAAACTAACTAATCAATGCACTTCTCTAGGCATCTTCTTCTGATCACCATCAACACCATCTTTCTTGAGTTGAGGGCCTTTCAAAACAACCTCTCCACCGCACAAAGGTCTAGTGAAGTCTGGATATACCCCACCTGTCACGACCCAAAAATGGGCGTGATGGCACTCGTCTTATCCCAGCAAGACAAGTCAGCCAACAGCCCAACTATAACATTAAAATGCGAAATTATAATTAAAATGAAAGTTAAATTGCGGATAATAAGTCAACTTAGTGAAAATCCCCCAAAACTTGGTTGTCATGTGCACAAGTTCTAATGTATTACAATAGATTCTAAAGAAAACACAAGTATCAAATGATATTGTCTCTATAATAGAACAAAATCACAAATAGGAGTAAGAAGTCACCTGGGATGGCAAACATCTACCTCTCACAATCTCCATAGGAAGCCACGGACAAGGAAAGTAGAGAAAGTGTCACGACAATCTGGGCTCGCAACCTACAAAATTATTGTAGCAAGGGGTGAGTACCAAACACACGGTACTCAGCAAGTGAACTACTAAACACAAAATTAAGTAATATAGAATACAGGTACTCCCAACACTCTAATCAAACCCCCACAACTACAACCTGCATATAATCAACCCAGCATAACAGTTCACAATGTAGATAACATATATCTCAATAACCATGCCAATTATTTTATATCAACAACCCTAGGGATCAAGTGCATCTATCACAAGTTTCACCAAAAAGCACTCACTTGTTTATAAATGATAATGAGGTGTAATGCAATGCAATGCAATGTCAAATAGAATGATGCATGTCTGTCCTAGTGATACACACCCGTTATCTCACAGTCCAGGACCTATGGGGGACTTCTAGTCCACGTATCTGTCGCGGCGTGTGACACAGCCCTCGAATCATAGTATCCGTCGCGGCATGTGAAACACCACTTGAATCATAGTATCCGTCCCGATATGCGACACGACCCTCGAATCATTATATCATCCTTTTTAATATTCATTCTTTTTCAGTCCACATAATACTTGTCACAAAAGTCAATGCAAATAGGCATGTTTACATAATAATAAGGAAATGCCTTATTTTAATACAATGCACAATTCACAACAACATAGTTCGGTACAACATCAGCACTAACTCAATACCTCAAAATCATTCTCAACGTCCCACACAAGAAGCAGAAGATTTTACATACTTAACAAAGCTTAAGAAATTCACTTGCCTTATATCAAATATCGAATCACGTCAATTCCGAAGCTTTTCCCTTTCTATGACACTCCAATTCACCAAAATATATTCAATTATAGCATCATAATTTTATAATGAATATATAACAACACTAAAATAAATTATTCAGGTGAAAAGGGTAAAATTGTCCAAAAATTTTGTCGCCAGGAAATGCCATCAGAATCCAGAAATTTATACATAAAAATGTTCCCCAAGTGATAAGGAATTCAGTGGCGAAAACCATTTCAAAAACGGAGCTAATATGAGGAAGAAATCACATGTTAAAATTTTTGAAATATATTAAAAAAGCAGCAGTAAATCTGCAAATTTTACCTCAAACGAAGCAACAACATTAGTCTCTGTAACTCCTTGGTTATTCTTCTAAGATAATTATACAATTTAGCCTTTTGAATCACTCAAATCGGATTAAAATTGAGAGAGAAATTGTGGGTTGATGTTTTGGGGAAAATGTGAATGTTCTACATCAATTATGTAGATTTAAGGATCTGTGAACAGTTCTGCCATGTGGCAGGACCTTATTGGGCCACGTCACATGCCCATTTCACCATTTCTAGCAACCTCTCGCACTTAAATTTGATGCTTTGGCTTCATTTGGAGTCAGAAAAATACAATTCATATATGAAATCTGATTGGAAATAACATTATGGACTCATTGGTGTGGTCAAAATTCTCATGGGAGATCGTTTTTTTTTTTCCAATATGGGTCCCATTTCTCAATATCGAAAACTACCAAAGAGACCAAAACACCCCCTAAAAAGCCTCGAGAACTGGGAGAAAGATCTTTCTCTACCAAACTCGACGTTTCGGATCCAATGGAAATATCAGAATTTGCAGTTGAGGCCTCATTGACCCAAAACCTGAGAAAGTTCATTTAAACTAGTTTCAGACTCAAAAACTAAAAATATTCTCAGAAGCTCTAAAAATTGCAGCGAAACCATTTCTAGGCGTTAGTTTGACCATCTGGAACTATTAAAATTTTTAGAATTCCAATTTGAGCTTCCGACCCCAATTGTTGACCGAAGTCAAATTTTGGTTCCGATAACAACTAAAAATGCAACTTCTGACCTAAAATCTTCATTTTAATTCCAAATTAAGTTCTGCAAGTTCCCTTGACCATATTCGACATTCTAGAGCTGATGGAATCGACAAAATCATGATCCGACAATTGAAACTTAAAATGGCCAGAAAACTCAAATTTTTTCAACTTAAGCTTTTAGAAACTCTTTCATTTGAAAAACTCAAGCTTATCACCATATTTTTGAAATCTGACTTTTAGCATTAGCCAATAATGACTCAAGGCAACTATTAAGAAGGGCAAAACAGTTATTTGGCTAAAAATACCAAAAATGACCTTCAGGGTCATTACATCGTCCACAACAAAAAATCATGTTCGTCCTCGAACATAAATTAAAAGAGAGTGCCTGAAGTTTTGAAAAGGTGAGGGTATTTAGCACGTACATCCGATTCTATCGTTCAAGTCACCTCTCTAACTGGACGATTCTTCCATTGCACCTTCATTGATGTTATCTCTTTGTTTCTAAGCTTGCGAACCTGTCTATCCAAAATAGCAATAGGCTCCTCCTCAAACGACAAGTCTGGATTCAATGCCACCGAATCGAATGAAAGTATGTGAAACTCATCGGGTACATACTTTTGAAGCATAGAGACATGAAACACAGGATGCACAGATGCTAAGCTAGGTGGCAAGGCCAGTTTGTAGGCCACATCTCCAACTCTCTCTAAGATCTCAAATGGGCCAATGAATCGAGGGCTAAGCTTCCCCTTTTTACCAAACCGCATAACACCCTTCGTAGGTGACACTTTAAGCCAAACATGATCACCTACCATAAACTCCAAGGCTCGAACCCTCCTATCTGCATAACTCTTTTGTCGACTCTGAGCAGCCAACAACCTATCCTGAATCATACAGACCTTTTCCATAGCATCCCTAAGAAAGTCTACATCTAATGAGTCCATCTTGGCAGAAACAAACCAACCAATCGGAGTTCTACACCGTCTACCATATAATGCCTCGAATGGAGCCATCTAAATGCTGAAGTGATAACTATAATTATAGCGAACTCTGCTAAGGGCAAGTGTTGGTCCCAATGGGTACCAAAATCAATCATACATGCTCGCAGCTTAGCCTCCAACACCTGAATAGTCCGCTCAGACTGTCCATCTGTCTGAGGGTGAAAGGCTGAGCTCATATCCAGCAGAGTACCTAGACCATACTGCAAGTCCCTCTAAAAATGTGAAGTGAAAAGTGAACCCCGATCAAAAATGATAGAAACGGGCACACCATGCAATCTAACTATCTGACTGATGTAAAGTTCAGCTAACTTCTCTGTTGTATACTTGACCTTGACCGGAATGAAATGGGCAAACTTAGTCAATCGATCCATGAATACCTAGATAGAGTCATAACCGCCCACAGTAGGGGGCAAACACACCACAAAATCCATAGTGATTCGCTCCCACTTCCATGTAGGAATGGGCATCCTCTGAAACTCACCTCCAGGATGTTGGTGCTCATACTTAACCTGCTGACAAGTCAAACACTTAGCCACAAACTCTGAAATATCCTTTTTCATACCACACCACCAATAGTGCTGACTCAGGTCATGATATATCTTTGCTGCTCCTGGATGAATGGAATAACGAGTACAGTGAGCCTCCTCAATAATCAATCTAAGCAAATCACCTACCGTAGGCACACAGACTCGACCTCCAATCATTAAAACACCATCAGGATCAAGCACTACTTCCTTAGCCTCTCCTCTGGTCACTTTGTCTCTGATGAGGCATAACTTCGCGTCCTCAAACTGACGCTCTTGAATCTAGTCCATCAAGGAAGAATAAGCCTCAAGGAAAGCAAGTACACCGCCCTTATCAGAAAGTTGTAACCTGACTAGGCCGTTAGCTAGACGATGAACATCCTTAGCCAATGGTCGCTCCTCCACCCGAATGGTGGCTAGACTTCCCATGCTGGAAGTCTTCCTACTCAAGGCGTCAGCCACAATATTCGCCTTCCCCAAATGATATAGGATGGTTAAATCATAGTCCTTTAGCAACTCCATCCACCTACGCTACCTCAAGTTTTGATCCCTTTGACTGAATATATATCGAAGGCTTCTATTCAGTGAAGACCTCAGAATGTACACCATATAAGTAATGACGCCATAACTTAAGAACAAACACCAGAGCTACTAGCTCTAAGTCATGGATAGGATAACTCCTCTCATGAACCTTCAATAGTTTAGAAGCATAGGCAATCACATTACCCTTTGCATCAATACGCCACCTAACCCCACTCCTGACACATCACAATATACTATAAAGTCCACACCTGTCTCAAGTAATGTCACAATGGGAGCCGAAGTCAATAAAGACTTGAGCTTTTGGATGCTCGCCTCACACTCATCTGACCAATGGAAGGCTACATTCTTCCGAGTCAACCTGTTCAATGGGGCTACAATGGAAGAAAAACCCCTGAATAAACCATCGATAGTACACATGTAACCCCCATAAAGCTGCGAATCTCGGTAGCTGAAGTAGGCTTTGTCCACCCTCTAACTGCTTCCACTTTAGCCGGATCCACTCTAATCCCCTCCTTAGACACCACATGCCATAAGAATACTACCGAATCAAGCCAGAACTCACACTTGGGAGAATTTCGCATATAACTTTTCCTCTCTCAAACTCTGTAATACCAGCCTCAAGTGACGAACATGATCAACCTCAGTTTTGGAATATACCAAGATGTCATCAATGAATATTATCACAAAATAATCCAAGTATGGACGAAACACCCTGTTCATCAGCTCCATGAACGCTGCAAGGGCATTAGTCAACCCAAAAGACATCACCACAAACTCATAGTGGCCATAACGAGTTCGATAAACTATTTTAGGGATATCAGATGCTCTAATCCTCAACTGATGATAGCCTGACCTCAAGTCAATCTTAGATAACAAAGCCTCTCCTTGAAGCTAATCAAACAAGTCATCAATACGAGGAAGATGATATTTATTCTTGACAATCACTTTGCTCAGTTGCCTATAATCAATACACATCATCATGGACCCATCTTTCTTTTTCACAAACTAGACTGGGGCACCCCAAGGTGACACACTAAGATGAATAAACCCTTTGCTCAGCAGATCTTGAAGTTGCTCCTTTAATTCCTTCAATTTAGCTAGAGCCATTCGATATAGAGGGATGGAAATGGGCTTTTTGCCCGGATCTAGATCAATAGGAAAGTCAATATCCCTATCCCTATCAGGAGGAACACCTGGAAGGTCAGTAGGAAACATATTGGTAAACTCTTGAACCACCGGAAAAGACTCCATAGATGTTGGATCGACATTAGTATCACGAATTAAAGCCAAGACATACACCCCCTACCAATCAATTTCTGAGCATGGATGTAAGAGATGACTTTTCTTTGATAAGAACCACTATCACCCTTGTACTCAATTTTTTTGTACCCCGGGCATTTCTAAGGTCACCGTATTTGCATAGCAATCCAAAATAGCATGATACGGGGAAAGCCAATTCATCCCTAAGATAACGTCAAAATCTACCATCTCCAGAATAATCATATCTTCCCAAGTGTCATACCCAGACAAAGAAACAACACAGGATCGATACACTCGATCCACCACTAAAGGCTCACCTACTAGTGTAGAAACATGAATGGGTATAGGCATACGATCACATAACAGGTTGAATCTAGGTGAAAAGTAGGATGACACATAGGAGTAGGTAGATCCCGGATCAAACAATACAGACGCATATCGATGACAAATCGGGATAATATCTGTGATGACTGCATCAGAAGCCTCTGTCTTAGGCCTCCCTCGAAATGCATAGTAATGTGGTCCCTTACCACCGTATGTCTGAGCAATGCCTCTACCCCACTCTGTGGGACTATTGAACCACTCGCTCCTCTAACTAGAATGCGACCACCTCTATCTGTCTAAGCTCTGCCTCGCCCTCTATATGGTGGTGGTGTCGGTGGTCTAGTCTAAACGGAAGATCTGGGATGGGGCCCACCTTGTCCCTCCGATAAGGGACACTATCGTATCAGGTGATCAGGATCTCCACAACCATAACAAAACCTCTGACTCTGGGATTTATGTATGGATCCTGACGAACTATCATAGTTGTTTCGGCCTGTAGACCCACGATGTGTTTTACCACCCTCAGAAGAAGGTAATGATGCATGAACTAGTCCTCGACACTGGGATGAGCCACCCCCTCTATAGAACCCTCTACCTCTAGATGAGGTACCAAAAAACTGACCGGATGCATGGGCCCTCTTAGGGTCCCCAAATTCTTCCCTCTCCATCAGCTCTGCCTCTTTAGCAATACTCACAACAGACTGGAAAGAGGCCCCATCTCTAGATACTCTAAACACTACCTGTCAAATAGAATAGGTCAATCCTCTCACAAACCTACGAACTTTCACTTTCTTGTTTGGAATGATGGATGTGGTATGTCTAAATAACTGACAGAAATGGGTCTCATACTCGGTGACTGATAAGCCATTCTGCCTCAGACTCACAAATCTCAACCAACTCTTCTCCCTCACACTCCAGGGGACAAATCTATCGTAAAAAGCACCAGAGAGCATCTCCCAAGACACTATGGGAGATCCCACCGACAAAGATCCTGAATATGTCCTCCACCATTCTCTGGCTGGCCCATGAAGCTGAGTAACATATCGAGCCCTGTGTGACTCAGCTAAGCCAACAGTATCCAACAGCTCCCTACATGTAGTCAGAAACTCATAAGCATCCACTGTCCTTCCACCCTGAAATTGAGGTGGGTTCATCTTCCTAAACATCTTATAGGAACACTGCTCACTCTCAGTCAATGTAGCCAAAGGTGCACCCCGAACCTCAATAACTGGTGCAGGATCAACCTCAACTCTAGCACCCACTGGTCGTTGTTCTACCGTATCATGGACCAGTGGAACATGATGCTGATCTAGAGTCTGAGCTCCCCCTCCGGTTTGAGAATAGCCTGACATGCCTCTTGTATTACCGCTTAGACCAAAACTCTCAAGTACATTCAGCACCCTCAATAAAGTATCCTGCAACAAAGGTGAGGCTACGTGCTCTGAAGGAACTTGGTTCCCTCTAAGGTTAGCTGTAGGCTCTGAAGAGACGTCCCTAGCACAACCTCTCGCTGGCGCTGCTCCACGAGCACGACCTCTGGCACAAGCTCTACTCTTACCTCTAACTAGGGCCTCGACAACAGTCTCAGGAGCTGCCTCACCTCTACCACTAGATATAGCAGCTCTAGTCCTTGCCATCTATTAAAAGAACACGGGCATAACTCAATACCAATGAACATAACCACGCACGATAAGAGAGAATAAATAAAGGAAAGTTTCCTAACAGTCTCCATATCCTTTCAAAGATAAGTACAGACGTCTCTTTACTGATCCTTGAGACTCTACATAGGCTCAGCTTGTATGCACATGAGACCTATGAACCTAGGCTCTGATACCAACTATCACGACCCAAAAATGGGCATTATGGTACTCGTCTTATCCCACCAAGACAAGTCAGCCAACAACCCAACTATAACATTAAAAATGCAAAATTACAATAAAAATGAAATTTTAATTGCAGATGATAAGTAAACTTAATGAAAATCCCCCAAAACCTGGTTGTAACGTGCACAAGCTTCTAATGTATTACAATAGATTCGAAAGAAAACACAAGTATCAAATGATATCATCTCTAGAATAGAAAAAAAATCATAAATAGGAGTAAGAAGTCATTTGGGATGGCAAACAGCTACCTCTCACAATCTCCACAGGAAGCCACGGACAAGGAAAGTAGAGAGCATCATGACAATCCAGGCTTACAACCTACAAAATTATTGTAGCAAGGGGTGAGTACCAAACACACGGTACTCAGCAAGTGAACTACCAAACACAAAATTAAGTAATATAGAATACAGGTACTCCCAACACTCCAACCAAACCCCCACAACTACAACCTGCATATAATCAGCCCAGCATAACAGTTCAAAATATACATAACATATAGCTCAATAACCATGCCAATTATTATATATCAACAACACCAAGGATCGAGTGCATCTATCACAAATTTCACCAAAAAGCACTCATATGTTTATAAATGATAATGAGGTGTAATGCAATGCAATGCAATGTCAAATAGAATGATGCATGTCTGTCCTGGTGAAACACACCCACTGTCTCATAGTCCAGGACCCATGGGGGACTTCTAGTCCATGCATCTGTCGCGGCGTGTGACACGACCCTCGAATCATAGTATCCGCCGCAGCGTGCGACACGTCCCTCAAATCATAGAATCCGTCGCGGCGTGCAACATGACCCTCGAATCATAGTATCATCCTCTTTAATTTTCATTCTTCTTTAGTCCACAGAATACTTGTCACAAAAGTTAATGCAAATAGACATGTTTACACAATAATGAGGAAATAACTTACTTTAATACAATGCACAATTAACTACAACATAGTTCAGTACAACATCAATATTAACTCAATACCTCAAAATCATTCTCAACATCCCACACAAGAAGCACAAGATTTTACATACTTAACAAAGCTTAAGAAATTCACTTACCTTATATCAAGTCTCGAATCAGGTCAATTCCGAAGATTTTTCCTTTTTATAACGCTCCAATTCACCAAAGTATATTCAAATGTAGCATCATAATTATATAATGAATTTAACGACACTAAAATCAATTTTTCGGGTGAAAAGGGTAAAATGGTTCAAAAATTTTGTCGCCAGAAAATGCTACCAGAATCTAGATATTTATACATGAAAATGTTCCCCAAGTGATAAGGAATTTAGTGGCCAAAACCATTTCTAAAATGGAGCTAATATGAGGAAGAAATTGCATGTTAAAGTTTTTGAAATATATTAAAAACATAGAAGTAAATATGCAAATTTTACCTTAAAAGAAGCAACAACGTCAATATCTGTAACACCCAGGTTGTTATTCTCAGAAAATTATACAATTTAGCTTTTTGAATCACTTAAATCGGATTAAAATTGAGAGAGAAATTGTAGGTTGAAGTTTTGGGGAAAATGTGAACATTCTGCAACAATTATGCCAATTTAAGGGTTTGTGAACAGTTCTGCCACATGGCAGGACCTTATTGGGCCACATCACCTGCCCATTTCAGCATTTCCAGCAACCTCTCGCACTTAAATTCATATATGAAATATGATTGGAAATAACATTCTGGACTCATTGGTATGGTTAGAATTCTCATGGGAGATCATTTTAGTCCAATGTGGGTCTCATTTCTCAATATCGAAAACTACCGAAGAGACCAAAATACCCCTAAAAAGCCTCGAGAACAGGGAGAAAGGTCTTTCTCTACCAAACTCGATGTTCCGTATCCAATGGAAATATCAGAATTGGAAATTGAGGCCTCCTTGACCCAAAACCTGAGAAAGCTCATTTAAAATAGTTTCGGACTCAAAGCTAAAATTATTCTCAGAAGCTCTAAAAATTGCAGTGAAACTATTTCTAGTGTTAGCTTTACCATCTTGAACTATTAAAATTTTCAGAATTCCAATTCGAGCTTCTGACCCCCGATTGTTGACCGAAGTCAAACTTTGGTTCTGGTAACGACTAAAAATGCAACTTCTGATCTAAAATCTTCATTTGAACTCCAAATTAAGTTCTGCAAGTTCCTGTAGAGCATATTCGGCATTTCGAAGCTGATGGAATCGACAAAATCATGATCCGACAATTGAAACTTAAAATGGCCAGAAAACTCAAATTTTTCCAACTTAACCTTTTAAAAACTCTTTCATTTGAAAAACTCAAGCTTATCACCATATTTTTGAAATCTGACTTTTAGTATTAGCCAATAATGACTCAAAGCAACTTTTAAGAAGGGCAAAATAGTAATTTGGCTAAAAATACAAAAAATTACCTTTAGGGTCATTACACCACCCTCCCTTGACCCCCTTCTGGGACTATGGGTATGTTGTTGTATTGTGATTATATGTTGTTATCTTCTTTTGTCTTTGGGAATTCTCTTATGATGTAAACTTTGTGATTGAGGAGTAGATAAATCTAATCAGTAACTTATTTTGTTAGCTCAACACAATTTGCTTCAGAGATTATTGATCCTTTAGTTTTCCTAGTTTTCTTTCATTAAGTTATTGAATATTGGCTTCATCAAGCATTCTAATTGTTATTTTGCAAGAAATATTAGTTGTTTTGAGAGAAACAAAATTAGCACCAGATAAGGATATGAAGGGGGTGGATTAATGAGATTGCTGACTAAAGCAACATAGTAACATAAATGTCAGAGCTTGACAAAATATGAAAAATAATGTATAGTTAACTATTTGAATGCAATATCTGATTGAAGCTGAAATTAAGACAGAGAATTTGGAAGTTGAAATTATGTCTGAAGATGAATTTCAAAATGAATATAGATTTCAAATTAGCAAGAGAGAGAAGTAATATAAAAATAAAGAATTTGAGTTACAAAAAGAATATTTAAGTAGTAACTTTGGGGCTTCAAGCAACTGCTTTATAACTTTTTCACTTCATTAATTTACCATTATCAGTTCTCCACTTGTTTTAGGAGATATGGCATTTTATTGACACTAAGGACTTGTTCATCAAATTTACTATGTGTGCAATATGAAATATGTAAGTAGTTGTTCCAGTTGTTTTTTGTGTGTGTGCAATACGTAGGTAGCTATTCCAATTGTCTCATTCTGTGAAAATGAACTGGATATGTAATGTAATGCTGAAACAGTAAAGAGAAATAAAATCACCATGGTGAGGCGATCAGTTAAAATTTTAACCTGTGAAAGCTAGGGAAATTGCTCAAAATATAATGTAAGGACTTCTTCCTCAACTCATGCTCAAATTCTTGTTCAAGTTCTTGCTAAAAGAATCATCTTCTAACTCAAGTACATGCATGGAAAAAGTAGTAAATACTTTACTCAATTGAATATCTTTTCAAAAATTTGGGGTCTTGGGCCAAAGCCTTCCTATGTATAAAACACCTATACTTAGCCATTTTTCAATCCCATATCATACAAGACATTCCCCCAAAACCTTCTCTAACACTTGGACAAATATTTCACTAAAATTTCAAGTGCCCCAATCTCATTCTAGATCTAAGGATTTCATTCAAGCTTGAAGTTCTCATTCAAACCTTCATCAAGGAAATCTCCAAAGTTGTGGTACGTGGGTTTCAACCATTGGGTCCTTTCTTCCATCGTGCCCAACCTTCCTTTTTACATAAAGTGTATGTTTCTAAGTTGATTTATTTGTAGGTCTTACTTATTATAAATTAGACTATGAACTATGTTGGATTTCATAAAATTGTGACTGTTTAAGTATGTTTTGAGCTATGAATTTATGATCTATTTTGAGATTTGATGAAAGGTTTCAATGCATGAGGGTATTACCAAGTTTTGGTGGGTTGATTTAACTCAAGTTTTCTTGCATGATTTCACTCTTGAATTGCATGGTTTTATACTAGCATTGCACACCCGGTAAGTGTTTGATAAAATGTCCGGTTAAGGTATCTTATGTTGTTGAAAGCCTAATGCATGGTATATGAGTTAAGTGACTTTATGATGATGAAGGGAATGTATATATGAGTTGTTATCATCGAAAGTATCTATAGTATATCAAGTTGATCATACCAAAGATGAGGGGTATGTACCTCATCGACCTTGTCGGATGGTGGCAATCCCGTACAATGATAGATGAGCGGTATGTACCTCATCCACTTTGTTGGGTGGTGGTTATCCCGTAGTTCCATAGATGAGGGTTATGTACCTCATCCACCTTTTTGGTGGTGGCAATCACGTACTACCATGAATGAGGGGTATATACCTCATCCACCTTGTCGGGTGGTGGCAATCTCGTATTACTAAAGATGATGGGTATGTACCTCATCCACTTTCCAAGCAGGTGGCATGCCTTGGATTGTAAGTACTAAGTTGCTTGGTCTATGATGATGGTCTCTTCCTACACATGTACTATGTTCTATATATGCATGTTTTACTTTTACCATTGATCATGCATGTCATGTTGCTAATATACTATCTCTTGCTTATGTTTACGTATTTTGATTATGTTGACTATCTCTTGTTGTATTTTATCCTACATACTTAGTACATTCAAATGCACTAACGCATACTCTATGCCTATATGATATTACCATGTAGGAATCGGAGCTCCACTTGATCATCTTCCCCCTCCACATGTCTAGTACTATCTTTGAAGCTATTTTGATGAGTCCTCAACTCCGAGGATAATATCTTTTAATCTTATGCTATGCAAAGACTCTCTTTATTTTATTGTATGCTTTTGACTATGGGGGTAAGCCCAGAAAGTTTTCTTGGCCCCCACTCAATTCTAAATTTAGAGGTGTTGTACAAGTGATGTAATGATGCTTTAAGCATGACTCTCTTAACTCTTGTATGTTTTTAAGCTATGAAAGACTCCCTTAGCCCCTTTACCCTTATTTTACATCCTTTGTTGTTGTTTAATTACTTCCACGACTAATGATGTGTAACGATATGCTAAGAGGCTTGTTTGGGGTCCCTTCGGGTTCCCTATTCACCATATCACGTCTATGCCCTAGATCTAAGTCGTGACAAGGATGGTATCAGAGCACTAGGTTATTAATGGTCCTCGGCATCCAACATACTACATTGATTAGAGTCTTATTCATGGTAGTGAAGTGCGCCACGACAAAAAGTAAGAGGCCATGAGGCCTTTTAGGACATGTTTCACTTCTTCATGATCTATGATGTTCGGTAGAGCTAGGTCCTCTAAGGCTTATTACTAATTCCTAATCGTTACATTTCAGAATATGTCTTAGGCTACTTAGGATGCTGGCATATTGAAATGCGGAGGTTCGCAATACTTTATAGGTGTTGACCAATATCATGAACGCCCAAATCAACCAGTCGGTGGGCACCCTTGAGACTTCAAATGGTAATAGTAGTGAGGGAAAGGTCAAGAGAGCTCAAATTAGAGGTAGACATCCATATGCAAAGCTCGGGGGCAATGGTGGAGTGACTCGTCCTAGGTGCCTAAAGTGTGGGAAATGCCATGGTGGCCCATGTTTGAGGAAATCTAATTCTTGCTTTAGTTGTGGCGGATTTGGACACAAAGTTAAGGGTTGTCCTCATGCTCAACCCAAAGGTAGGGGTAATGGTCCTCAAGGTCAAGGTACTAAATATGGGCCAAGGAGGAAGGGAAGGTCATCGAGGTGGTGCCCCATGGAACAATAAATTTTATGCTCTTCAAGGGAGACAAGGAGGGGATGAGACACACGATGTTGCTACCGGTGTGTTGCAATTTCCTTTGACTTTGATGTGTATACATTGATGGGTCCGGTGCCACTATTTCTTTATTTATTTCTAGTAGTCTTCATGAGTGCCCCGAGTTGTTGTCTGAATGTTTGGTGGCTACCCCATTAGTGAGTCTATTGTTGCTTGGATGGTCCGTAGGAATTGTTCCATGGTCATATTGCATAGATCTTGTCTTGTGACTATGTTGAATTAGATATGGTGGATTTTGATGTCATACTTAAGGTGGAATAGTTGCATGCATATTATGTCTCCTTTATTTGTAGGACTCGTAGAGTTACATCCCAATTCCCTAACGAGCGTGTTTGTGTGTGGGAGGGTTATGATGTGGTGGTTTCGGCTAGACTAATTTCTTGTATTCAATCCCATAAGTTGATTTCTAAGGGGAGTCTCTATCATCTCATGAGGGTTAGGGACGTTGAGTCCAAAGTCTTTCCTATAGAGTTGGTTATGGTGGTTAAAGAGTTCCTTGATGTCTTTCCTAGTGAGCTTTCCGGTGTCATTGCATAGAAGGAGGTTGGTCCCTTGGAATGTGTATGGAATGTGCATTGATTACCGCCAACTTATTAGGGTCAGTATAAATAGTAAGTATCCTCTACCAAGTATTGATGATCTAGTTGACCAACTTCAAGGGGCTAGTCACTTCTTCTAGAAAAATAAGCTTGTGTTCGCTCCTATATTGTCACTATCGGAAAGGCTAGAGGGGTTTGAGGTGTATTGTGATGCATGTAGAGTTAGTTTGGGTTATGTTCTAATACAAAATGGTAAGGTCATAATCTATGCTTCAAGGCAACTCAAAGTGCATGAAAGGAACTATCCTACCCATGATCTTGCGCTAGCTACCATAGTATTTGCATTCAAGATATGGCGACACTATTTGTATGGGGTGTGTGTTAATGTGTTCACTGATCATAAAGCCTCCAATATGTCTTCACCCAAAAAGATCTCAACTTGTGGCAAAGAAGGTGGTCAGAACTTCTTAAGGATTATGATATAAGTGTGCATTATCATCCCGGCAAGGCTAATGTGATGACAGATGGTTTGAGTAGGGTGTCTATGGGTAGCCTAGCTCATGTTGGTGATGGTGGCATAGAGGTGGCTAAGTAGGTCCATCGGTTGGCTATATTTTAGGAGTTAGGATAGAAGAAGTTGATAATGGGGGAAGAAGTTGATAATGGGGGTGTTGTTGTTGCTGATGGTTCTAAATCTTCATTGGTTGAGGAGTGAAACCTAAGCAAGATCTTGACCCCACTTTTTTGGAATTGAAGGCATTGGTAAAAGATGGTTAGGTGAAGAGGGACATTGCCAAATTTGTTTGCGATTGCCATAGTTGCGAACAAGTCAAAGCAGAACATCAAAGGCTAGGTGGCCTAATCTAAGACATAGGGATTCCTACTTGGAAGTGGGAAGAGACTAATATGGATTTTGTGGTTGGGTATCCCAAGAATGGAAAGGGTTTTGATTCCATATGGATTGTAGTTGATAGGATGACAAAATCGGCTTACTTTCTACCGGTTAAGGCTACATATGGGGCTGAAGATTATGCTAGGTTGTACATTTATGAATTTGTGAGGTTGCATGGGGTTCCTTTTTTCATCATATATGGATAGTGGTGCCGATTTCACGTCACACTTTTGGAGGTCCTTCCATAGAGGTCGTGGAACCAAGGTATAGTTTAGTATAACCTTTCACTATCAAACGGATGGCCAAGCCGAAAGAACTATCCAAACACTTGAGGTCATGCATAGGGCTTGTGCATTGGAGCTTAAGGGTAGTTGGGTTGATCATCTTCCATTGATTGAGTTTGCATATAACAATAGCTATCATTCTAGCATCGGCATGACTCCTTTGAGGCCCTCTATAGTAGACGTTATAGATCACCGGTTGGGTGGTTAAGGTTGGAGAGGAGGATTTGTGAGGATATCTGGTTATGGAGGCTCTTGAGAAGGTTAGTATGATTAGAGAAACATTGAAAACAGCCTAGAGTCACCAAAAATCTTATGCTGATGTGAGGAACAGGGATCTTGAATTCAAGGTTGATAATTAGGTTTATTTGAAGGTGTCACCCATGAAGGGTGTGGTCTGAATTAGTAAGAAGGGCAAGTTAAGCCCTAGATATGTGGGTCCTTAAAATGTGATGAGAAAGATTTATAAGGTGGACTATGAGTTAGAATTGCCTAGAGAAATGGAATTGGTTCATATGGTGTTTCATGTGTCTATGTTGAGGAAGTGTGTAGGTGATCCTAATGGTATTGTTCCTCTTGATATTGTGGGGGCAGTTGAAGACAACTTGAAATATGAAGAAGTTCTAATCGAGATCTTGGATAGGCAAGTAAAGAGGTTGAGGAATAAGGAAGTTGCTTCCGTTAAGGTCATTTAGAGGAACTAACAAGTCGAAGGTGCTACTTGGGAGGCCAAAGCGGATATGAATAAGCGGTACCCTTATCTTTTCCACTCTACTCCAGCCTAACTTATTGCTCTAAGTCCTTTATTTGATCTCAAGTCTTAAGTTCAGCCCTCATGTCATCGCATACGTTCATGTTTAAATTGATAAGTTCATGATGATTTTACATTTATGTTGCGATTTTTTAAACGATGTTTATGTGCATTATTGGATCCTTATGTGCCGAAAATATGCCTCGGAAGTGTCTGGAATCATAATTTCTATATATCTCAAAATTCATGCGTGATTTCAAAAATCTGACTTCATATTCTAGTTCAGGGGGTCAAATTGAGTGGAAAATGGGTCTAACACCGATTTAAGAGCAACCTTAGCAAAATTTGAAAATCAGAAAAGAGCGATTTCTAAAGACGATCACGACAAGGGCGCACTACAGTGTATTTTGTGCACTATTTTTTTTCAGGTCCAAGGCTTTCGGGTCTTGGGCCTAAGTGTCCCCAAACATGAAAATATCTATACTTAGCTATATTTCACCCTCACATCATTCAAAAAATTCCCCAATACTCACTCAAACACTTAGCCAAATATTTCCCTCCTAAATTCAAGTCCCAAAACTTATCTGGATCTTAAGGTTCTCATTCAAGCTTCAAGTCTCCATCTCAAATCTTCATCAAGTTATTCTCCAAAGCTAAGGTATGTGGGTTTCTTTCATGGGTTCCTTTCTCCCATGGTACCCAAGCTCTCTTTTTCCTAAAATTGAATGATTTAGGGGTTGATTTACTCATGGGTTTTACCTATTATGAATTTCACTATACATTGG
>JAPFFP010091022.1:0-20938 GCA_026153255.1 Solanum medicagineum
GCCAAGCTATACCTCAAAGAGATAGTCAGGCTACATGGAGTCCCAATCTCCATTATATCTGATCGAGGAGCTCAGTTTACTCCAAAGTTTTGGAATCCTTCCAAAGGAGTTTAGGGACACAAGTGAAATTGAGTACAGCTGTCCACCCTCAAACAGATGGTCAAGCAGAACACACCATTCAAATACTTGAAGATATGTTGAGAGCTTGTGCATTGGACTTTAAAGGTAGTTGGGTGGACCATTTGCCACTTATAGAATTTGACTATAATAATAGCTACCACTCAAGTATCAAGATGGAACCTTACGAAGCTTTGTATGGAAGGAAATGTAGGTCATCCATTGGATGGTTTGAAGTGGGTGAAACCACCTTGCTTGGGCCGGATCTAGTACAACAAGCCACGGAAAAAGTTAGGGTAATACAGCAGCAGCTAGAAACAGCCCAAAGTCGTCACAAATCATATGCGGATGCTAGGAGGAGAGGACTGGAATTCTCAATAGGGGATTTGGGTATTTTTAAAGGTGTTTCCAATGAATGGGGTTATGAGGTTTGATAGGAAAGGAAAACTGAGCCCACATTACATATGGCCATATAGAATTATTAAGAAGTTTGGGCAGGTTGCATATGAACTAAAGCTATCCCAAGAGCTTTCAATGGTTCATCCAGTTTTTCATTCTCCATGCTTCGAAAATGCATATGTGACCCATCCTGTATCACTCCTATTGAAGATGTGCAGGTTACAGAAGATCATACATATGAAGAGGTACCTATTGGTATTCTAGATCGTCAAGTTAAGAAGCTAAGAAATAAAAAAATAGCTTCAGTAAAAGTACTTTGGAGAAACCAACAAGTAGAAGAGATAACATAGAAGACCGAGGACGTGATGAAATCCAAATACCCTAACTTATTTGAAGCTACAGAGGAAGTCCAACATGCAAAATTGGGACACTAATAGGTACGTGTGATTAAATACTTAGTGTGTTGTCAAAAGATTATGTAAGTAAAGGTTTAAACTTGGTTAGCTATCCAATTGTGCTAACATTCGAGGACGAATGTTCCTAAAGGGGGGAGGATGTAACACCCCACATCTTACAGTACTAGTACTATGCAAGTGAAACGTGATATGGCTTTTCAAATTAGCACCAATTTTGAAAAGTGCTTGAATCTTGAATTAGAGGGCGATATGTATGTCTAACACAAAAGAGGGTCGAGTGTAAATACGTTTTAAGTCAAATTGATGAGATCACTGCCTTAAACTAGGTGAAAGAAGTGAGGTGCTTATAAGACTTAGGAAGCTAGCAGGTGAGTCACCTACATGCTTAGTTTAAATATGCTAGCTAAATGGAGACGAGGCCCGATGCCAAATCTGTCCAAGTCCAATAATGAATAAAGTCTGTGTTAAGGGCGTATCTTTATCCCATGTTTTAGCACCTTAAATGGATAATATTTTCAACCTAAGAATAGTAGAGAAAGGGCCCAAGTACAACACAACTCACTTGGTGAATTGGGCCAAAACTAAGTAAGGAGAAAAGGGAAAAAGTGGACAGCCAAGGCCCAACCAATTTGAACCCAATAAGGCCCAAGTGAAAGGGGAAAGAAGCTGAATCACCAGCTTAATAAAGTAAGGCTAAGAAACTCCTTAGTAGGTTGGCCAAAATCCCCCTTTAAAAAGGATTTAAAGCAGCTCCCTTAAGCCCTTTTAATTTGAACAAAAGATCTACTTTTCTTGGTTATTATTTGCTCTCTTTCAACGCCTGAAAAGTAGCCCTCACAACCTTACAAGGGTTCCTAAAGCAATCCTAAACCTTGAAGTTAGAGGTAAATAATTATACTTGTGTACACAGTATGGTTTGTTTATGAAAAACAAGAAGTATATACTAGTTATGCTTGTGCTGGAAATTTGGACAGCATGTGTCCTAAGGATTTTTGTGCACTTTTCTTGTTACTTGAGAGGTTTTTCTCTTGTTCATTGGCTGAGTTATGAACTAAGACTTATGTTCTTAACAAGGTTTATTTTTTAGTGATGTAACCAGGATGCTGCACCTTATTTACAACCTCCAAGAGTGAAGTCTTATATGATATCGTAATTGTGTTCTTAGTACGAACTTCTGGGCTGGTGGTTGGAAATTGTTGCTCCACGACCTCCATCTATTTTGGAACTATTTTTGTACTGTTTTAAGGCTGATTGTATGTGTAAGTATATTGTATGCAGTTCGGTTAATGTTAAAATAGATTTGGGATTGTTGACATCGAAATATAGCGAGACAACGTAACGTTATGCCGACTACTTGTATGTTTTGTATAATTGTTATGTGTTGTGCTTTGTGGGCTATTGTAAGACTATTATAGCACTAAATAGGCTGCAAATGATATTTATATGAATGTATATAAGAAAATACGATTAGAGGCGGAAAGGTTGAAAGGATACACTCAGATTTATAATTATATGCTTACTGCCCGTGTGTTATTCTTTTATGAGATTGCGCTACCAAGATGTATCTATTGGCTGATAATACTAGTTTTATCACCTACTATATTGTAGATAGATAATTGGAGGAAGGGAAGGTTATCTCGAGGTAATAGTGAGGTCATACAACGAGGTATGTAAGGCTACTCGATTTCGTATTACTTGGCATGAAATCTAGATTCTTCCTTAGTACATAGAGGCTCTTACCTAATCCGACGTAACAAACAACCGTGTCTCCACTCTTTCACATGTTTATATTTTCCCATATATAGTCACTTACAAACCTGCATACATACTTGGATACCAAGATACATGAGTTCGTTCTACTAAATAAAGTTCATGTGTTGTTCTACCTTTTATGCACTTCATTATTTGTGTAGTCCACTCCTTTCATTATGGTGTTGTCTCTTGTGATTATTTATATGTCATAGGTTGTATCTACAGTCCAACAGTTCCAATATTATGACCACCAAAAGAAGCATCTCAAAAATAATTGAAAGATAGAGTATATTGCCTATTGATGGGTGGTAACCAGATGGGTGGAAGAATCACCTAGCCAGGGCCATTCCTATCACGGCGGGTAGCCCAAGGGGTGAAAGGAAAATCCTAGCCAGGGCAGATCCTGATATAGATTTACCACTGATCAGCTGGTCATTTGTATTACATGGTGTGCACAAATTATACAATAAATGTAAAGTAATAAAAAGAACATAAAGTACAGGATCCCACAGTATAACTACAGGTGGTCTCTTATCCTATACTAGTGCATAGTTTCATTTTGGTTGTTACTTCATATAAAGTATTTCCTGCCTTACATATTCAGTACATTATCTCGTACTAACGTCCCTTACGGGGGACCTGCGTTTCATGCCGCAGGTACAGGTGCTAGTAGATCTCCCCAGTAGGAGTACAAGGTATCCAGCTGCTGTTACCAAGCTCCAGGTTACTTCGGAGCTTTGTGTGTCTAGAGCTTATATTTTTGTATTGTATAGTTAGTCGAGGTGGGGCCTGTCCCAACCCTTATTAGATACTTTTCCTTATCTAGAGGCTTTGTAGACCATGTAAATTAAAGTGTGGTCATGTCTCATACTTTAGACAACGTGGCCCTAATAGCCTAGCCATATGCATTTTCTTTTGGCTTGTTATTGCTGCTTACTTTCTTAAAGGCATGTTGTATGAAGAAATCCCTTGTAATATGTATAGAAAATGCATGGATGCAGGTTGGTTCTCCCAAGCCTTATCGGCAGTGGCTGCCTGTCCGCCTTTACGGGACTTTGGGCGTGACAAAATATATATTTGTATATATAAAAAATTAGTAAATTGGTGTGTGTACAATACATTATTATATATAAAACTTTTAAAAATTAACATTAACAAAAATGTCACGACTCGAAATTCAGGCGTGATGACACTCACCTAACCAACCAAGGTGAGTCAGCCCAACACTTTCTAATCCAAACATAAGGATCATTGTGGAAGATGAATAGTCTAATACGACAGATAATTATAGGAAGACCAAACTACAACTATCTCAAGGACTAGTGTCACATGTACAGGCCTCTAAATGCAGAATTCTCGAATAAAATACATGTCTCAAATGTCTAGTCCTCAAATAGAACATAACATAATAATGGATTCCTTGAAGGTCTGCTCAAGACATAAGCAGCTACCTTAAGAATAATCCGAAAGCTTGATCTTGTAATGAGAAAAGTCTAACCAGAAGGACCGGGCTTGCAACCTACAAAAAATGTAGTAAAGGGGTGAGCACCAAATAACAGGATACTCAACAAATGAAACTAACCTAAAGTAAAACAATGAAGAACCAAGTAACTCCTTAACACCTAAACATACCGCCGGACCACAAACCTGCAATTAGAAAAGTCGCAGCACAATATATATAATATATAAAAATTACTAAAATGTAGATATAATCATCACTTAGCATCAGGCCTACAAGGATCACAATCTCACAATTATTTTACAATACAAGGATTCATAACCTTCACAATTGCATAATCCGAGAATTTTATGATCAAAGCCTTTCATAGCATGATTCTCATTATTCCACTTCCAAGTCATAGAGGAAAATTTGACAATTTATCTAGTTCTCATCGGTTCATTAACTGTCACTGAATCAATACCAAGAGCTAATCATGTAAAGCCATAAACAAGTAAAATGATACAATGAATAATCAATCTCAACAACACTCCATATAATCATAGCAAGCCAAATATTATGGGATGAAATGAATGCCGTGAGATGTAAATAATATTATGCAATGTCAAATAATAGTAATGCATGTCAGTCCTACAATACTCTTCCGCTGGTCATAATCATGCCTCAGTTAGAACCTACGGGGGCCACACATAGACCATCTATCCGATGGAACCATTTCCCTTCAGCAATTTTCATTTCATATCTAGCCAAAACCATTTCCCTTTGGCTTTTCATTGCTTTTCTTTTTCACTAGCCAGAACCATTTTCCTTCCGCTTTTCATTTCTCTTCTTTGGATCATCAAGCAAAAACATAACAAATGCACAATGCTCATGTTCATGGAAATAAAATACACAGGATGTCCATATGAATCATATATCTTAAAGATCAAGAACGGGTAACTCAATACCACAAATGTTGCAATATCCTCAACATCTCAATAACATCACAACCTCAATAACATTCACATCTCAAAATAAGTACCAATTCGATATCAATAACAAATAATTCACTATTTCACATTTAATAAACCTCCATAATAAATTCACGAGTCAATTATCACCATAGGAATAGTTACTCAATTCAAAATAGTTCAATCAAAGCGTACATTGACCCATCTCTACCCCAACATACTCAACTCTGTACACGTTGGAGCATACGATGTTCAACATACTTAACAAAAGGTTAGAAATCCATTTGTCTTATAAAAAGTCTTGAATCACATCAATTTCGAAGCGTTCCCTTTTCTACAAACTTCAAATCACCATAATCTATTCAAATATAGCATCATAATCACATAACAAATCTAACGACACTAAAATCAATTAATTTGGGTGAAAAGGGAAAAACAGTCCAAAACGTTTATCGCCAAAAAAGGTCATCAAAATCTGAAAAGTTATACATAAAGATTTTCTTTAAGTGATAAGAAATTCAATCACGAAAACCATTTCGAAAATGGAGCTAATTGAGGTAGAAATTGCATGTCAAAGTTTTCGAATTAAATTGGAAGCACAGTAGCAAACTAGCAAATTTTACCTCAAACAGCCACCAAAATCAATTTTTGAAGCTCCCACAGTGTTCCTCTTAGAAAATACACAAGTTATCCTTTTGAATAGCCCAAATCGGATAAAAATTGAGGGAGAAAACGTTGTTTGAATTTGGGGCCCGATTCAGAGAAATCTAGAACATTTCTAGATCTGAGCAAGTTGCCTGCCACGTGGCAGCTTCTCATCGGGCTATGTCGGCATGCCTCAGCTTTTTCAGCAATCACTCAAACTTAAATTCGATGCTCCATCCTCATTCATATATGAAATCTAATCGGAAAAGATATTCCGGACTCAACGGTGTAGTCAAAATTCTCATAGGAGGTCATTTTATTCTAATGTGGGTCCCATTTCTCAATATTGAAACCTACCGAAGGGACCAAAACACACCCAAAATCCCTAAGAGCTAAATGAAAAGTCCTCCTAGACCAAACTCAACGTTCCAGATCCAACGGAATCATTAGAATTCTAATTTGAGGTCTCCTTGGCCCAAAACTCGAGAAAGCTCATTTAAACTTGGTTCAAACTCAAAAACTCAAAATATTCTCAGAAGTTCTAAAATTGCAATGAAGCCATGTATAACATTAGTTTCACCATCAGGAACTACTGAAATTTTCGGAATTTTAATCCGAGCTTCTGAACTCTGAATGTTGACCAAAGTCAAACTTTGGCTACGGTAATATCTAAAAATGCAACTTTAGGCCAAATCTCCATTCTAACTCCAAATTCAGTTCTACAAGTTCTCCTAGATCATATCGGTGTTCCGGAGCTGATGGAATCGACAAAATGGCAATCCAATAATCAAAACTCAAAATGGCCAGGAAACTCAAATTTTCCAATTTAAACCTTTGAAAACTTTTTCTTTTGCAAAACACAAGCTTATCACAATGTTTTCAAACTCTAACTTTTAGACTTAACCATTAACGACTCAAGGCAACGTTTGAGAAGGGTAAAATGGTAATTTGGCTGAAAATACCAAAAATGACCTTCAGGGTCATTACATCATTCACCACTAAAAATCATATTCGTTCTCAAACGTAAGGCAAAGGGAGGAGCCTCACTAGAAGTAACCAAGAGCCTGACATACCCTTCTTAAAGTCATTAATTGCTTCCAAGTGACCTTATTCCCGAGACCATGAAATCAAAATGTACCAGCAAGAATCATACTTATGAGCCAATATGAAATTCTATCATCCGAGAGTACTACCGAGTCGGAGACTAGCCAATGAACCAAACTTGAACCAATAATAGGCAATTGCAATATACCAATCATCCCAAACCTCATCCAAGTTCATAGGCAATCGCAATATACCAATCATCCTAAACCTCATCCAAGTTCCATTTGCTTAACATGATCCTCCCTAAACTTAAGCTACATAATTCTAATGCTTCAACCATACATATTCGTTTGAGAGAATCCAATTAAATCTGACAACTAGTGAATGGCATTCCCAAGCTTATAAAACCTCAAATAACACTGCCTGGATGCTGGAACAGTAGCTGAAACAAGTATGGTGCCCTTTCCATGAGTTGTAGCTATTCAATTAAAAATCAACCTCAACCACATGTAACTCTTTGAAGAAAAAAATACCTCAATATCCACTCCAGCACTCGTTCCTTCATGCCAAACTTAAGAAATTCTTGATCACCTAAGGAATTATGTATACTAAGAGCAGATAACCTCCATTAATGAAGTAGTATCCATCCGATCCAAATTTATCAATGACTTATACGAAATCATAAGTATTTTTTGTAGCTTCCATGAGTCACCTATTATGATTGAGCAGTCTAACCTGACATGAACGACCGAATTTCTTACATATCATTGTTTGTTATTCCAACCCAAACCAAACTTTCTAAAAAGAAATTGATAGTCTTTCATAGCATGTTGATGAGTCAACCCACCTCACATAATCACACAAACTCAAAGTGCAAAACCATACAATTTACAACTCTGAGCCATAGACCCATATATGATGTCTAATCTCCTTCACTTTTCTTAACTTGTATCTATCATAAATGTTGCCAGGATTTTTGAATGCTCAACCCATATTTATAGTCCAATCCTAGATGCTCAAACTCTTTGATGCCCAAAGCTTATGTACTCGCTCCTAACCCATTTATTGTTATTATTTCTTAGAAAAACTTCCACAACAAATTGCGTTTTACTTTACACAAAGCTACACAAAAGAAACTTCATTTAGTTCCTTCACCGTCAAAAGTAATAAAATCCATAATCAAAGCTATGATCAAAACCCCTTCAAAATGGTCAGTAACCAATATAACTGATCATCTCATTACCTGACTAATCCATACTTTGACAAAATCAACTATCGTGAATGTAATGTACCATGAAATCTTGGATCCCAGTTCACATTATGCAACTGATTTTCTTCTTAATCATGGTTAACACATATCTTGAGAATCTTTAGAGATTGCATACCCTACTTTTTCATCAATTGCTTTCTCATTTGACGTGCCCCTTATTAGCAACCGAAGTCATACTAGCCACTGAATCGAATGCCATAAAGAAGCTCATTCTCACACTCGAGCCAACCCCTATAGACTTCTCTCTCATATCTCACCAAACAATTTCTTAACCCCACTGGTACAAGTGTAACTATCTTACCATATGTCGAAGAAGGTAACTAACGTCATGTCATACAACAAAACTGCTCTTATGATTAATATGGTAGCCCAATTCCAAGTCATACCAGCAAAATTTACTGACTCAATGAATCCTCCACATGTACTTTCTCGCTATCATTTCCATTTACATTTATACAAGTGAACTTGTCGAAACCTTATTAGACCATATGATTGCTATTTCAATATCAACGCGCTCCTCTTGACTTACAATGAAGTCACCAGTTCCCATATAAATCTCTGAAAAAAATCTACACTTAAACATATTAATAACCATTCTAAGATTCACCACTGCAACTTTTCCTATAACTGATTCCAAATCCAAGCATCCATAGTAACAACCAATTGATTCTCCCCAAATATGACGGTAATGTCAAACTCCACTACCTGAGTAAGTGCAACAACTGATAACTCCTAAGTAACTAGTGTCCGCTCTCAATGATCAATGTATCTGTCCTTGTATATTACTAGTGCCACATCAGAAGTCCCACCAGGTTCCCCACTAGAATGCATTATATTCTCTGAGACGTTCGTGCTCGAATAGTCCACACTTTTGTCTCATTGAATGGTTATCATAGATACTCGAATTAGTTTCATCTCTCATCAAAAGAATATACCTTCTTCCACAAAAAAGATGGGTAGTAGAAGTAGCACAATCCATAGCCCTAGCCAAATAGACATAGACACAACCATAGCAGTTGTATCATAGTCATTCTTGCTATATATCCACTCTAAGAAGACTTAGTAGAGGTCATGATTTGAACGAACACAATGTCATCCTCTGTCCATACTAATCAACCTTCATTTGAAAAATTAATAGTTGGAAACCCATAATTATTACACCGATAACATAGTCATTCCTCTAACGATGTTATGCCACTTTTATGAATCACCCCAGATATCTAGTAGACTAGGAAAGTATCACCCTCGATGCTTAAATCTACACTCTTGCCAATCCTTTGGCTAATTTCAATGATCACTCCTCAACCTGAATAGCTGCAAGACTCCCCAAGATGGAGGCCATCCTAATCAAAGCACCATCCACCACATTGGCCTTCCCCGGGTGATATAAGAAAGTCACATCATAATCTTTTAGAAGCTCAATCCACCTCCTTTGCTTTAAATTTAGGTCCTTCAGGCTAAAGATGTATTGCAAACTACAATGATCGGTGAAGATGTCACAACGTACACTATATAGATAGTGCCTTCATAGATTCAACACAAACACAACCGCTTCCAGCTCCAAGTCATGGGTAGGATAGTTCATCTCATGAACCTTCAACTGTTTGGAAGCATAAGCTGTCATTTTTCCCTTTTTTGCATCAAAACTCCACCTAAACCAACTTCAAATGCATGACAACAAACTGTGAAATCAACACCCACCTCTAGTAATGTCAAAAGCGGATCTGTAGATAACAAATATTTGAGCATTCGGAAAAGCCCTCCTCACACTCTTCTGACCATAAGAATGGAGTATTCTTCTAAGTGAAGCTGACCAATAGGGCTGCTATAGAAGAAAAGAACGAATCACCTGTAATAACCAGCTAGGCCAACAAAATAACGAATCTCAATGGCTGAAGTAGATCTAGTCCATTCCTGAAACACCTCAATCTTCGCTAGATAAACTCGAATACCTACTATACATACAACATAACCCAGAAATGCCACCAAAGTCAATTGAAACTCACATTTGAAAAAATAAAAAACCTTGGCATATAACCTCTCTTCTCTAAGCAGCTGAAGTACAATCCTCAAGTGCCGCTCATGATCCTCTTTGGCATTGGAGTGGTCCAATATATCATCAATGAGAACAAAAACAAGGAACCCAAATACAGTCAAAATACACCATTCATCAACTCCCTAAATGTGGCTAGGGTATTGTTTATCCCAAAGGACGTCACTAGGAACTCATAATGCCTATACCTCATCCGAAAAGCTAGCTTATGAATGTAAGAAACCCTGATCCTTAGTTGATGGTATTTGGATCTCAAATCAATCTTGGAAAACATGGTTGCACCCTGAAGCTGGTCAAAAGATCATCAATTATAGGGAAAGGATACTTACTCTTAACTGTAACTTTGTTCAACTGTCTGTAATCAATACATATTCTTATAAAACTATCATTTCTCTTACAAACAAAACTGGACGCCCCATGGAGAGACACTAGGGCGTATGAACCCCTAACTCAAGAGATCTTGAAGTTTCTTCTTTAGCTTCTTCAATTCAACTTCCCCGTCAGATACCTTACCCTTGACATAGCTCATCTGGCTTCATCCACACACAAAAACATTTCGCATTAAAGGACAATCCAAGGTTGACCATATATCCATTACTCCTTAGTTGGATCGAATTTGAAACCATGCAATATACCGAGACCCACAATAACCACGCACAATAGAAATAGAAAGAACAGAAGAAAATTTCCTAATAGTCTCTGTAGCCTCCCAAGGTTAAGTAACAGACGTCTCCACACTGATCCTTAAGACTCTACTCGACTGGGCTTGTACACATATGATTGTGAACCTGGGGCTCTGATAACTAATTATCACGATCGAAAATTCAGGCGTGATGGCACTCACCTAACCCACCAAGGTGAAGTCAGCCCAAAACTTACTAACCAAAGATAACAATAATTGTGGAAGATGAATAGTCTAATACGATAGATAATCGTAGAAGACCAAACTACAACTATCACAAGGACTGGTGTCACATATAAAAGTCTCTAGATAAAGAATTCTCAAATAAAATACATGTCCTAAATGTAAAGTCCTCAAATAAAACATAATGTAATAATGGATTCCTTGAAGGTCTGCTGAAGACATAAGCAAATACCATAAGAATAATCCAGAAGCTCGATCCTATAACGAGAAAAGTCTAACCAGACGGACCGAGATCGCAACCTATAAATAATGTTGCAAGGACTGAGCACCAAATAGGGTACTCAACAAATGGAACTAACCTAACGTAAACAATGAAGAACCAAGCAACTCCTTAACATCCAATCATATACTGCCGGACTACAAACCTGCACTCAGAAAAGTCCCAGCATAATATATACAATATATAGAAATTACTAGAATGTAAATATAATCATCACTTAGCATCAGTCCTCCAAGAATCACAATCTCAAAACTATTTTACAATACAAGGTTCATATCCTTCACAATTGCACAATCCAAAAATTTTATAATCAAAGCCTATATAGCATAATTCTCATTATTTCACTTTCAAGTCATAGAGGAAAATTCTAAAATTTATCAAGTTCTCACCAGTTTATCAAGTGTCACTGAATCAATACTAAGAACTAATCATGTAAAGCCATAAACAAGTCAAATGATACAATGAATAACCAATCTCAACAACTGTAACATACCCCTCCCCCCAGTTCTTTCTACCTAATCTGGAGTGGATGTATAGAAGTTGCTGAGAAATGATTGAGAAAAGCTGTAAAGGCAGGTTCACGAGAGTCATTTACGACTCGTAGATAGGTTTACAGACTTGGTGAAATTTTCTAAGTCTAATTCTTATTTACGAAATGGTATATGACTCATAAAGTATGTCATGACTCGTAGAGAGGGTTTCTTGACAATTTCCTGTAACTCAAGTTGGACCCCTTAGTTACAAAAGGATTTTACAACCCGTAGAATGTTTTACAAATCATGGAGAGGGGATTCGTGCCAATTTCCAATAACTCAAATTTTCAGTCACCTAGTTTACGAGGGGTGGTCTACGACTCATAGAATGCTCTAGACTCGTAGACGAGGTATCGTGGACTCAGATGACAAATTTAATGAGGGGTATTTTTGTCCATTCCAATCCTTGTTCCATTAAACCCTTGGTCGTTTTAGGGTTGAATAAAACCTTAGAATTGAACCCTAAGGGTATTATTCATCATTCTCCATGCAAGGGTTTTTTGAGAGCACCAAAGAAAGGAGAAGAATTTATGGTTTCCAATTCAAGTGTGAGGATCAACTAAGGTTTAATTGTTTCTTATATTTCCAGGTATGTAAGGCTTACCAAAGTGTGGACTACCTTCTTCCGCATGTCCCTTCATCTTTTTAAGTCAAAATTTGAAAAAACAAAGTTGAAATTTGGACAATTCTATTATTTAAATACTAAATTCTTGTATTATTATGAATTCTCATAATAAGGTATGAGGTATTTGAAGTATTACATGATTTTTGTACATGAAATTGAGGTAAAGTTTTATACTTGATAGCATGAGCCCTAAATCATATGATTTGTATGAAATTCTATGCATGTCACTGGTTGAGGTTAAGTTTGAGTATTTGAGTTGAGTAATTTGAGTATGATTGAGTATGAAAAATGTGTTGCATTGAGTTACATGTACTACTATATATGACTACCTTGTTTGCACTACATGATGAGTCAAATTGAGTGAGTCCAAAGGACCGTTTGAGTCTAAGTTGAGTTTGATATGGAAGGTGCTGAACACTATACATATGACTGAGACTAAGGGAGTTGAGCTTCCTGCCTAACAGCTCATGGATGTAGCCAATGTTTGGTACAGTCAATGTGAAGAGTGTCGAGGTGAGGATGTTGAGACTTCTGCTTCGGATAAGTTCTAGAATGCCTTCCTCGATCATTTCTTCCCTCAGGAATTGAGATAGGCGAATGTCAAGGAGCTCGTGAATCTAAAATAAGAGGGGTTGACTGTCAAAGAATATAGGTTGAAATTCATCCTACTATCCAGGTATGCCCCAGAGATGGTCCAAGATATGAGAGCGAGGATGAGGAAGTTCATTTTTGGGTTAGGCAGATAGGTGAAGAGGGAGTGCAAGGCGGCATTGCTAATCCCTGATATGTTATCACTAGGATAACAGTTTATGCCCAGGAGACAGAGGAAGATAAGAAGAAGGATAGAGAGAAACATCTAAATAAGAAGGCTAGGTCAGCAGGGCCTAAGCCCATTTACATCAAGCAAAGTAAGGGAGATAAGTCCTACTTTTAGAAGAGGTCCTCTAGCTATACACCATCTTCAGCTAGTGCACCTGCCCCAAGCCACAGGTATGATCAGCAATCCCAAGGTCATCCAAATTTTAGGGTATAGGGTACACAGTCTCAGGCAAGTGTAACTCTTGGCACTAAGGAGAAGCCACATCATGGGAAATGTAATAGGATGCATCTAGGAGAATGTAAAGAGGGAGGGAATGGTTGCTACAAGTGTGTCCAACAAGGCCATTTTCAGAGGGAGTGTACGATGTGGGTAAATAAGGCCCAGTCTTCTATCACAACACCACCAGCGAGGGATAACCAGAGAGGTATTGCACTAAGGGTAGGTGGTGGGACAAGCCACCAGTATGCTATGGGGAACTGACAGGACCAAGAGGTTGCACCCGATGTTGTGACGGATATGCTTCAAGTCTTTACCTTTCCTTGTTATGCTTTACTTGATCCGGGTGCAACTTGTTCTTTTGTGATGACATATGTGGTGAGTAGATTTGAGATTCTTCTTGAATGCTTACTTGAGCCATTTTCTATTTCCACTCCTATTGGTAAGTTCATTCGAGCTGAGAGGATCTATAGAGATTGTGTGGTATCCATTTATCATACTCTTACTGATTTGATTGAGTTAGAGATGGTCAATTTCGACATGATCCTTGGCATGGACTGGCTTCATGCCTGCTATACCTCTGCTGATACCCGAACTATCAAATTCCAATTTTCGAATGAGCCTGTTATTAAGTGGAAGGGAGATTCTGTTGCACCGAAGGGTAAGTTTATTTTTTACCTCAAGGCCCAAAGATTGATATCTAAGGGATGTATTTATCACCCCGTGTGAGTCAAGTCTGACGATGTTGAGGCCCTTACTCTTGAGTCTGTCCCAATTATGAGTGAATTTCCTGATGTATTTCTTGAGGATCTGCCCGGAGTCCCTCCTGATAGGGAGATCGACTTCGAAATTGATGTACTTCCTAACATTCAACCCATTTCCATTTCGTCATATAGAATGGCCCCTTCAGAGTTGCAAGTGTTGAAAGAGCAGTTGAGGGATTTGCTAGAAAAGGGATTTATAAGGCTCGGTGTCTCGCCATAGGGTGCTCCAGTCCTGTTCGTGCGAAAGAAGGATGGTTCCCTTAGAATGTGCATTGACTACCTCAGTTCAATAAGGTGATAATCAAGAATAAGTATCCCCTTTCAAGGACTGATGACTTGTTTAACCAACTTCAGGGTGCTATTTTTTTCTCTAAGATAGACCTCAGATCAGGCTATCACAAATTGGAAGTGAGAGAATGTGACATCTGGAAGATGGCTTTTTGAACCCGATATAGTCACTTTGAGTTCTTGGTGATGTTGTTTGGGATGAGAAATGCACTTACAGCCTTCATGGACCTAATGAACAGAGTATTTAGACAATATCTTGACATGTTCGTGATCGTGTTCACTGATGATAGTATTCAGACAATATCTTGGCATGTTCGTGATTGTGTTTATTGATGATATTTTGGTGTATTCTAGAGATGAGGAGGAGCATGCCAATCACCTTAGGGTCGCTTTGTAGACGCTTAGAGATAATGAGCTATATGCAAAGTTTTCCAAGTGTGAGTTTTGGCTAAAATCAGTGGCTTTCTTGGGCTATATAATTTCAGGGGATGGCATTCGAGTGGATACTCAAAAGATTGAGGTGGTCAAACTAGCCTAGACCAACCTCTCTAACTAAGATAAGGAGTTTTCTGGAATTGGCTGGCTATTACCAAAGATTTATTGATAGGTTTTCTTCCATATCAGCACCGTTGACCAAATTGACTCAAAAGAAGGTCAAGTTTCAATGGTCTGGCCAGTGTGAGAGAAGTTTCCAAAAGTCGAAGATGAGATTAACTACTGCACCAATGTTGACTTTGCCTAATAGGAGGGATGAATATGTTATCTATTATGATGCTTCGAGAGTGGGATTGGGATGTATGTTGATGCAGAGGGGGAAGGTTGTCACCTAAGCCTCTAGACAGCTTAAGGTGCATGAAAAGAACTATCCCACTTATGACTTAGAGTTAGCAGCAGTGGTGTTTTCTCTCAAGCTACGACGCTACTATTTATATGAGCACATGTGGATGTATTCACAGATGATAAGAGTCTGCAATACGTCTTCACCTAGAGAGCTTAACTTGAGGCAGAGAAGATAGCTTGAGTTGCTCGAGGACTACGACAAGAACATCCTCTACACCCACGTAAAGGTAATGTGGTTGTTTATTCCCTTAGCAGGTGTCCATGGGAAGCACCGCCTAGTGAAAGTGGAGAAGGGAGAGTTAGCCAAAAAGGTTCAAAGATTGGCACTATTAGGAGTCCAATTAGATGAATCAGGCGAAGGAGGAGTTCTTGTGCATAATGGGTCGGCATCATCCCTAGTAGTGGAGGTGAAGGAGAAACAAGATCAAGATCCTATTTTATTACAATTGAAGGAGGATGTGCATAAGTAAAAGGTGATGGCTTTCGCCAAAGGGGGAGATAGAGTATTGAGGTATCAAGGCAAACTGTGTGTTCTAGATATTGATGGTGTTCAAGAGAGGATGATGGCAGAGGCCTACAATTCTAGGCATTCCATCCATCTAGGGTCTACTAAGATGTACCATGACTTGAGGGAAGTCTACTGGTGGAGTGGAATGAAGAGAGATATTGCTAAGTTTGCTTCTGAGTGCCCGAAGTGCCATCAAGTTAAAGTTGAGCACCAAAGGTCATGTAGAGTAGCTCAAAACTTTGAGATTCCAGAGTGGAAATGGGAGATGATTAACATGGACTTCGTCATAGGCTTACAGAGTTCCCGCACATAATATGATTTGATTTGGGTGATAGTGGATCAGATGACAAAATCTGCTCACTTCTTAGGAGTAAATACGACTGACACTACAGAGGATTATGCCTGGTTATACATAAGGAAGATTATTAGACTGCATGGATTCCCCTTGGCTATCATCTCAGATAGAGAATCTCAATTCACTGTTCATTTTTGGAGATCATTTAAGAAGGGTTTGTGTATGAAGGTACACCTTAGCACTACTTTTCACCCGCAGACGGATAGCCAACCAGCGAAACGTTGGAGGATATGTTGAGGGCCTGTACCATTGACTTTAAAGGTAATTGGGATGACCACTTTCCCTTAATTGAGCTTGCTTACAATAACAGTTTCTATTCGAGCATTCAGATTGCCCCGTATGAGGCACTTTATGGGAGGAGGTGTAGGTCGCGAATTGGATGGTTTGAGATAGGTGAAGCAGAGTTGATTAGACCAAAATTGATTCACCAAGATATGGAGAAGGTGAAGAATATTCGAGACAGGTTGAGGATTGCGAATATTCGATAGAAATCCTACATCAACGTTAGAAGAAGAGACTTAGAGTTTGAGGTCAATGATTGGGTGCATTCGAAAGTGTCGCCCATGAAAGGAGTGATAACGTATGAAAAGAAAGGAAAGCTAAGTCTGAGGTACATTGGCCCTTATCATATCATAAAGAGAGTGGGCAATATGGCATATGAGTTAGAACTATCATGCAAAGTTAGAGGTCATCCATCCCATTTTCCACATTTATATGCTCAAGAAGTGTTTGAGAGACCCACAATTGGTTGTGCCTATTGAGAGTATTAGAGTGAAAGATAGTCTGAGTTATGAGGAGATCCCTGTCCAAATCCTTGATCGTCAGGTTTGCAAGTTAAGAACCAAAGAGATTGCATCTGTCAAAGTATGTAGAGGAACCAATTCGTAGAAAAAGCTACTTAGGAGGCGGAGGAGGATATGAAGGCTAAATATCCTCATTTGTTCCTACCTGCTAATGATGAGAGAGTTGACAGTAATGAATTACCTTTAAATCCTTCCTTGAGTCCTCTTTTCATTCTTCATATGATAAACGATAGAGTTCTAGAGTTCGAGTGAGGATTGATGTTATTTATTGAATGTTTGATTGTTTTACTTGTTGAAAATTTCTAATTTGTTAATTGCATAAATGAGGTGAGAGCTGGTTGATTGTTAGAGTCCATAGGGAGATTCGTGCCTTGACCTTAATCCCTAGATTTTTCATCATTGGGGATGAATAATCCCAAGGGGGAGATAATGTAACACCACCCCCCCTAATTCTTTTGATCTAATCTGGAGTGGATGTGCAGAAGTTCCTGAGAAATGAATGAGAATAGCTGGAGAGACAGGTTCATGAGAGCCATTTATGACTTGTAGACAGGTTTAAAAGTTATAGAATGGGTCTCGTATAACCCCAGGTGACTTGGTAAAATTTTCTAAGTCTAAGGCCTATTTACGAAATGGTATATAACTCGTAAAGTATATCACAACTTGTAGAGACGATTTCATGACAAATTTAGGTAACTCAAGTTTCAGGACCCAGCCTTAGTTACGAGAGGAGTTTACGACTCGTAGAATGCTTTACGAAATTATAAAGAGGGGTTTCGTACCAATTTTCAGTAACTCAGATTTTCAGACACCTAGTGTACGAGGGGTGGTCTACGACTCGTACACGGGATCTCATGGACTCAGACGACAGTTTTAATGAGGGGTATTTTTGTCTATTTCAATCCCTATTCCATTAAACCTTTGGTCATTTTAGGCTTGAATAAAGCCTTAGAATAGAACCCTAAGGGTATTATTCATTATTCTCCACTCAAGGGTTTCTTGAGAGCACTAGAGAATGGAGAAGAAGCTAGGGTTTCTAATTCAAGTGCGAGGATCGACTAAGGTTTGATTTTTTCTTCTATTTCCAGGTTTGTAAGGCTTACCAAAGTGTGGACTACCTTCTTCCACATGCCTCTTCATCTTCTTGAGTAAAAATTTGGGAAAAACAAATTTGAACATGGAATATTCTATTATTCAAATACTAAGTTCCTGTATTATTATGAATTCTCATGATAAGGTATAAGGTATTTGCTACATTACATGATTTCTATACATTAAATTAAGGTAAAGTTTTCTACTTGATAGCATGAGCTCAATCACATGATTTTTATGAAATTATGTGCATGTCACTGAGTTGAGGTTGAGGTTGAGTATTTGAGTTGAATAACTTGAGTATGAAAAATGTGTTGCATTGAGTTACATACACTACTATATATGACTACCTTGTTTGCACTACATGACAAGTCAAATTGAGTGAGTCCAAATGACTGTTTACGTCTGAGTTGAATTTGATGAATTGCATTTAAGTTGATGAGTAACTGAAATGAGTTGAGATGAGATAACCAAATGAGGTTGAGTTTTGAGTTGATTGATTGAGCATTGAGGATTGAGTTGATTACTGAGTTGATTGATGAGTTAAGCATGTTTTAGTCTCAGGAGGAGTATCAAGTATCGAGCAAGGAGCGAGTAAAAATCTACTTTAACCCACCAAACTATGTTTCCAGCGTGGGATAGTCGTACATCCCATTCTGGCGACTCTTGTCCTGCAAGTGGACATTCACTATGGATCCATGAGAGAGTTGATCGCATTTTTTCGTGGCAAGTTTATGGCGGGCATGGCAACGACATCGCCTTTGTTGTGCATCACCAAACTAAAGGTGATGGGATTGGATGTCGGTTAAGAGAAACTTATGAGCAACATTGACTGAGCATGATATTTTAAATCTGAGTCTATTCTACTTAGCATACTTTAAAAGCATGATTTTTCTTCAAAACTTGCATGTTCTGAGTGGAGTATGAGTTGTTGAGTCGAGATGAGTGAGTTGACCTTTACTTTCTTGAGCTACTTTACATACCAGCATATTTCATGTACTGACGTCCATTTGGGCCTACATCTTTTCGTGATGGATATAAAGGTGATAGAGGACTTCAGGCCACGCATAATTGAGGTCTGGATCAGTACATTTGCAGAGTTGGTGAGCCTCTTTGCTTTCCCAAGGAGTTCCTTTATCTTATGAGTTGATTTAATATATTTTTCTTTCTTTGATTTGGGTGTCCATGGCATGTCATGGCACCATCTAAATGGTTGAGTAAAGGCTTCATACACTGAGTAGAGGATTTGTTGAGCGTTTGTATTCCAAACTTATTCATTGGATACTATGATTTAGTTGAGTTACATCTTATTCATTTGATGTGCATCTATTTGAGTTCTTTCTTCCGCTGTTGAGTTGATGTGACAATGAGACCAGGTGGTTCTCTTGGGGAATCAGTAATGGTTGTTCAAGTGTTGGTTATGCCAAGGGTACCCTCCCGAGGCGTGACAATAACACTCCATATAATTATAGCAAGCGAGAGCATTATGGGATGAAATGAATGTTGTGAGATATAAATAATGTTATGCAATGTCAAATAATAGTGATGTATGTCTTTCCTACAACACATATCTGCTGATCATAATCTTGCCTCAGTCAGAACTCATGGGCCACACATGGACCATGTATCCGCTGGAACCATTTCCTTTCGGTAATTTTCATTTCATATCTAGGTGGAACTATTTCCCTTCGGATTTTCATTTTATTTCTTTTCTTTTTCACTAGTCGGAACTATTTCCCTTCGAATTTTCATTTCTCTTCTTTGCATCATCAAGAAAACACATAATAAATGCACAATGATCGTGTTCATGGAAGTAAAATACGTAAGATGTCCATACGAATCATATATCTCAACAATCAAGAACGGGTAACTCAATACCACAAATTTTGCAATATCCTCAACATCTCAATGTCATTACAATCTCAATAACATTCATCTCAATGCCATTACAATCTCAATAACATTCACATCTCAAAATAAATATCAATTCGATATCAATAACAAATAATTCACTATTTCACATATAATAAACCTCCATAATTAATTCGCAAGTCAAATATCACCATATGAATAGTTACTCAATTCAAAATATTTCAATCTAAGTCTACATTGATCCATCTCTACCCCAAAATATTTAATTCTATACACGTTGGAGCATACGAGGTTCAACATACTTAACAAAAGGTTAGAAATCCACTTACCTTATCTAAAGTCTCGAATCACGTCAATTTCGAAGCCTTCCCCTTTTTACGATACTCAAAATCACCAAAATCTATTTAAATGTAGCATCATAATCACATAACAAATCTAACGACACTAAAATCAATTAATTTGGGTGAAAATGGCAAAATAGTCCAAAAATTTCATTGCCGGAAAAGGTCGTCGGAATCTAAAAATTTATATGTTAAAATGTTCTCTAACAACTTATTTGGATGGTGATTTTCCATGGTATGGTATAGTATGGTTATCAAGAGAACGATGTTTGTTTTGCTTGTTTCATTAATTTTATGGTCAGGTATGATTTTGTTTCATCGTTTTTGTAACCATGAAAACCCTCACTTTTTGAAATCACCAATTTGGTGGTATCTGATGGTTCTATTTTTTTTAATTGCATCGTTATTTAAATTGAAATAATTCTAATTTCTCGTTATTCTTTATTAAGCTTACCCTAATATATGTATTATTTTTGTATTATTTGTTTCCCTCCTCATTAACTTTTGAAACTTCTTTTCCACCTCCCGTCTTTTCTTTCACGTTTTAGTTTATTTTTGAGGTTCGTTTTTTAAATGTTCTTACTTTTTTATTTTTTTGTTTTGTGTGTATAGATTGGAGATATTTTTTTTT